>VYXC01007869.1:0-68332 GCA_013397175.1 Platysteira castanea
GCTCCCGCAGCCCCCGGCACCGGGATCCGGCCACGGGAGAGGCTGCTCAGCTGCTGCGGGCTGGGGGACAGCGGAGACACCCCGGGGACGGGGGCGGCTGCTCGCCAGAATTTCAGAGAGGGGACATCGTGCAGCCGCGCTGCCTCCTGGGCATCCCGGTCCGAACCGCTCCTTGGGATCCAACACCGAACTTCGCTGTTTGCGTTTAATGTGCATCTCTTCGGGCTTTGAAGCCACATCGGAGGGATCGTTCAGATACTAGCTGGGAGAAGTGCCCAAGCTTTGCACCCTCATTCAGGCTAAGGGCCATTTATAAACACAGCATATGATTTACACTCACGTAAATCACTCTATCACTGTAGATTATATGCAATATATGTGCTGCAACTCTATAATGTGAGATCTATTTGGTGGTATATGATACTTGCTTATACAAATTGTCACGGCAAGGTTTCCTGAAGCCAAAATAGCTTCCCAGCCTTAAGGCATCCCAGTACAGAATTTTGTCATTTAATACTGGTATGTGCTTAGCATTTATTGAGCACAGATTCATGCCTTTTACATTTCATCAGCTCCTTTCATTTTTACATGCTTACATATGCTTAGAGGTCTCAAGTCTTTCTAAGAAGGGGCAGCTATTAACCTTATTTTTAAAGTGAGGCAACACACTCATCAAGTGCAAATCTGTGAACAAAGGCTGAGGAAAAGAAAGAAATATGTGCTAACAATAATAACAATAAATCCAAAACCTCAGAGATGAGCCATATAAAAATAAAAAGGAAATCAAAACCAGATTTTATTTTATTCATCTTTCAGTGTCATTTATATTAAATGCCTAGGGGGGGTGTTAGTCATAAATGGCAAAAGCAAAATTACATGTTCCTGTAACTGCTGTTGTTTGGAAAAAAATAAACAAAACCAACATTTATGGTTGCTTATAATGAATGAGATTTAGGTCAGATGTGTCTTAAGCAGAGCCCTGGGAGCTGTACCTGGAGCTGTACCATTTGCTAGGCCACTTACTATCTAAGCATGAATGGGTGGAATTAAAGAGCTATCACAAGCCTGCTCCAGAGTTGGTAGAAGCAAGGACATATGTAATTATTTAAATGATACAGATCAGATAATAACTGGATTAAGAAGAAAAGAAAGAAGGAAAGAAGCCTCTTCCCCTGCTCAGGGTTTATCTGCCAGGAACACTTTACTGCTTCCCTACAGCCGTCCATGAAATCTGATGCCAGGAACAGGCTCCTCTCCCGCTGTGGTGCTGGGAATATCAGAGTTCCCAGGGCCACAGAAGGGTGGAGGGAGTTGAGGAAAAAATCTCTTTTTAAACTTCTGGATAAAAATAGCATCTCAAGGAAAACAACCTTTGTTGGGACACAAGGACGAGATCCTGACTTTGAGAGCCTGCCCTGGTCAGTCCAGATATATGATTCCCTTGATACCCTGTTAACCTCAGTGTAGCTAAAATTGGAGATAGCATAACTGTGGTCCAGCCTGCCCTCTCTGCAGGCCCACATCCTCACCACAGCTTTGGAATGAAGAATCAACCAACACCTCCTTCCCTTCTCACCAGCTTCCCTAAGACCCCAGGAATCTGAGGCCATTTCTTCCCATAGGTAGCACGCACGTCCTCATCTCAATGTTAACAACATAAAAATGAATGAGGAGCAACTGCTGACTTGTTACCTTATTATTTTGCAGTTTAAGCTGTGAATGAAAAGCCACCTGAGAAAATTGGATTTGGTCTGGGGAATTCATGTACCTGATACCCAGACTATACACCAGGCTTCAGCAGAGCATTTACTGCATACTGGCTTCCTGTGAGAAATCAAAGAGATGCCTGAGCATGCAGTATTTATGAGACTGTGACATCTTCTCTTGTCTTGGTGGAGTGAAATATGTTTCAGAAATAGAGTTTAGCTAAATCAACTTCTAATAAAAAATAGATTCACACTCAGTGAATCTTAACACTAACTTAGCAATTACTCCGTCCTTGTAGGAAAGGATGTTTGGTATCTTAAAGGCTGAGCCCCGCTTAATTTAAGTGTCTCCACTGACCCCCAAGGTACGCACAGGAGTGTAGAGAAAAGGGGTACACCTTCAGATGAGGCAAATTTTAGGAAAAGGATCAATTGCTGGAGTGACAAATTAAATACATGTAATGGAACTTGTTATTGCAGCAAGAGGAGAGGAGAGGGTCGGAGAGGAGAGGGTCGGAGAGGGTCGGAGAGGGTCAGAGAGGAGAGGGTCAGAGAGGAGAGGGTCANTGTAGCTCTGATAGTATGGTAAGGGAACAAGACAAGATTTCTTCAGAGTTAGGCTTTTGTTCCCAAAATGAATTTTTAATGGATGCCATCCTGTTGGCATGCAAAGGTAGATAGACTGTATGAGATCCTTCTGCTCTTGTTGACAACACCATGTTCCTAAATTTTAAAGCAGTGTTTTTGTTTGAGAAATAGATTTGATAGGTTGTGGGTGCTAAACCATTTGGGATTCTGCTCACCAGGACCACAAAGGGAACTTTTGCTGACAAGAAGGAGGAAAAAAATATCAGAGGAAGAGGACGGAATAATAAAATATATAAAGGAATATGTGGTTATGGAAGAATCTGCTGCAAAACCAGAAAAACACTGGAAGTCATAGCAGTCAGGGAGCAGCTGGAGAGAGTAACACACAGCACAAGCAAGAGAACATGTGGGAAATGATGGGAAATGAAGCATGAAGAGGAAGAATTGAAATCAAGTGAAAAGCAAAGAAGCCAATGCCACTAAAGCTGTCAGTTTAGAGTAATTAATTTGGATTTGCCCTTCTCTTTCTCTGTTTAGGTTTTTTTTTTATTATTATTATTAATCCCTAGACAGAGTCCAGTCATTTACTTATTTCTGTAGTCTGCCTTTGCATGCCTGTTGGTATTCCTGAAAAAGGCATGTATGGGGATGAGGCAGAAGTGGAGGCTGGGATGAGCTGTTCTCATTTTCCTGTAAAATACCTATTTTAATGTCTTGCCACCAAAAAAGAAGCTTGGTGTCAGGCAAACCAGACTGAGGAAGAAAATGCTAGAGAAAGATATTGTGTTGATCAGGTTAACCTCAACAATGTCAGGAGAAATTATAGGTAGCCCAAGATTGTTCTGCCAAATTCTACAGCGATATGGACCTCCTCACAAATTAGTGTGAAATGGAGAAAGGCTGAAGGGCAAGCACAGGCAATACATGAGTATCACAGAAATTGTTTTTAGGCTTCCACTGATTCGTTGCCCCTCAATAACTTCACCTTCAGGGATCAGTAGGAATAAAATTATTAGATTAAGCTACATCTACCTCTAGATGTAAACTGCAGTCAAAAATAAAGTAATTTTACCATGTAATGAAATGAAAATAATTAGTGGTAAAAATAGTCCTAAGTCTTTGTAATTAATAAAAATTTGAAAATCATGCTGTCATGAGAAGTCACAAATCTGTGACTTGCAAACTGTAGCTGTGTGAGTGGAGTGATTAGTGTCTCGCCTGTGCTCCTTACTTGACAGGGCAAAAAATACGCACTTAAAAATACAGGAATTGAATATCAGTTTCAGCCTCTTAAACTGATGTATAGAAGATGACCTATCCTACATAGATACTAATTTAAGAACTGGTTGTTTTTAATTACAGAAGCAATACATATTTCGTTGGGTGGTTCATTTGGTTTTTTGTTTGGGTTTTTTTTATTAAAAACCCCACAAGATTATTAATACCAGATTCTGAGACATTCTTAGTATGAAAAAGAAGGCATCCTCAAAAGGCAGGAAATTCAAAATAAGAGTGGAAATTCTGCCCTAGAGCTTTTTTCCATAGGAGGGAGGCTGATGGAGTTATTCCAGCAGCCTTTTTGCTTGAGAATAGCTCTGCCTTGGGAATAAATAAGTTTTTTAAAGGTCTGGAAGCGCACAGGCTCAGCAGCGCTGTCTCAGCTCAGCTCTGCGGGTGGCCGGCACTAGAGGGCACAGCTTCAGCTCTGCGGGACGAGGGCTGCATGTGGGCATTGCAGCCCCCACCAAAAATCCCTCAGCTGGGTTGGTTTGGGTTGTTTTTATTCATTCTAACTTTTATCTAGAGGTTTTCTTTAGAAATTTGTCCCTTTTTATCTTTTCAGTTTCTAAATAAAAGTTTCCTGTACTGGAATATAATTAGTCCAGTGTTCCCTCTGGATTTATTCACATCACTAGAATGAACTTCAGTGTTTATATCCTAGACGAGCATTTTGCTGCAGCACTTGAAGGGAAATCCTGCCCTTGTCAATGTGAGCACAGATAGCTTAAAGTTTTTTTACAGAATGACATTTCCTTGCAAGTGGCCATAGTAATGTTCATAAAATGTTGGTCACGTTGGTAGAAACAAAGATTTGGGGGCAGAAAACATAATCAAAAGGAAGGACCTGAAGGAAAAAGTCCAAACATTTGAATTTTAATATACATAAAAATCAGAATAAGATGACCTATGAATATTCTCTAGCAGGAATTACAGTCTCAATTTTGAGGAGTGCCTGACCATTTCTTTTCTCATTTCTATTTCTAAGGTTGACTGCATAATCTGCTCTACAAACCCAGCATTATTGCACCGGGACTAAATCCTACAACCGAAAGCTGCCAGTACCCTGCCGTGGTTGGAGTGGTGCTTTATTTTGGTAGCTGAACTGGAAGCATTGACTGGAGAAGGATTGTTATTGTGCCGCCTGCTTTTCTTGCTGCTTTGCAATTGACAAAGCATCATTTATCACACTCTGCATTCCAGTTTTTCTTTGCATGTTTTCCAGCTCATCATAACATAATTATGTTTCTGTTTCCTTCAGCCAGGGACTGATACTTTCTTTTACTAAGACAACAGCTGCACTGCACAACCTTGATGAATCCCCATAAGGGTAAAATGAGTCTGTGGTGCTTCTTTCTGCCTTGGCAACCCAAATGTTCAAGCTCTTTTTTATGACAAATGCTGTTCTAAAATGCACCCAACCCTGATGCTTTCATAGCATTTCTCAAAATTAGGTTTTACATTGTAAATCACACTTGAAATACTAAACATTCTGGCTGGTTTGTAATTTTAAAGGCTTCCTTTGTAACGTTTCTGTTTATGGCGTTTATAAAGGTTATAGACTTTGGGATGGAATTTAGAAGGCTGTAGTTACTGATGTAAAATTTGTATTTAGAATGAAATTGACTTTATGTGTGTCAATAAGCACAATCTGAAGGTCTGTTTTATGTCCCTAAAAAGCATCTCAAGGCAGCTTTCATGGTACAGGTGAATCATTTCCTTGATTAAGGCCTCAGTTGCTCCAGCCACAGTGCAACGTGAAGGTAATTACAGAAACCCTGTCTCTGAAGGGCATTAACTGCTAGTGATGGAAAAAGACACACAGTATTTTTATTATCAGTTGTGGAGACATTTAGTTTAACTCTAACATAGTACTTTGAACCTAAGATTTTAAAGTACTTTAGAAAGGAAGAATGATTTTTGTCTTTTACACGGGAGAAATCAGGGCAGAGAAAAGTAGGGCTCAATACTGCAGGCAAGCTGTGGGCAGAATCCATTCTTAATGCTCCTGATTTTGTTTACCCAATTGCACCATTACTAACTCCCATTCCATCTCAAAATCTATTCATCAGAGCACTGTGTACAGTGGAAGCAGCAACTTTTTCTGTCATTGAAGATTGCCCAGGATTGTAAATATATGGGATATTGTGGCCTGGACAAAACCACAGCCTGGACAATTGCCTTCTTCGAGGCAACATTTTCCCTACTCTTCAGGGCAACATTTTCCCTACAGTTTTGTTTTCTATACTATTTTCTTGGTGTTATTACTTCTGACAACATCATTTGAAGATTGTTTGCATTTATGCATAAAAATTACAATATATCTGTACACAGAGACAGGAGTTTAACTGATAAGATCAGTCCTATGAGCCATATCTGTGTGCTCCATGACATAAGCATACCTTGGGATACTTGACAGTGTTTTAGTTTCGTGATGTTTGAGTTCTGTCCAGCACACTGGACACTGATGCAATTGTCTGGAAAGCAATTAGATGTCAGGTGTTGATGGGAACTCTCCCTGCCCAGCCAGGGCCAGCTTCTCTCCATGAATGGTGAGTATGGCTCTGCTGTTGATAAAAAAGGCAGTGGGCTGCTTGTTTTGGAAAGACAATGAACACATGGCTCATGAGAAGAGCTGGCCTTGTGCTCCTCCTTCCTTATAATCCCAAGGCAAATTCTGGCATATTTCACTCAGATATATTTTAGCGCTTTTTTCCATCTATCATCAGTTTCTTTGCTCAGTCCACTCATGTTCAATGTAAGATGTGCATTTTCCTTCTGATTCATGTACAGTAATTACTTCCTAACATCTGCCTAACAGACTTTGTAAGAAAAGTAACTCTTCAAATATAAAGAAAGAAAAAAATTAATGTATGAAATCTTTGAAATCTCTGTTACTGGGGTTTGTTATCCACAGCTGAGTGGATTCATTTCCCAGCCAGGAAGCTGGTTCAGCAAAACAGCTGCATTAGTTAATTTAACTGAAGGCCTGATCCTGCTCTTGCTCACACTGATGCAAATTGGGAATAGCTCCAGAGAAAATAAAGAATATCCCTTGCCTGAAATACATGTTGCAGAAAAAATAAGCATTGTGCTATGGAAAAACAAAAGAACAGTAGCAGATACTCTGCCATCCTGGTATAGGTATTAGGCAGGATCTTAATGTCTTGCAGAAACCTTATCCCCAACACACGGCTCACTCCTGGGAGGGTCTCTTTACTGTGGTAGCACCAGGTGACCAACAGAACTAAGGCCCAGTTGTGCTCAGTGTTGTGCCCTAATACCATGAAATTACACGTGATCTATTCTGTACTAAGCACCACACTCAGTACTGTTTGCATCTGGTTCATAATTGTTCCCTCTCGGTTATTTAATTTTTACAGCGTCTGCTACAATTACTTTATACCTTCTAGTGCAGGAAAACACACTCACTGCTTTTCCTCCTAAGCTGAATTAATCCATGTGGTAATTGACCCAGGGGTGCATGGAAAGGAGAAGTCAAATGAGAAGCATTGCAGTGAAAAACGGGACAAAGCATCCCAAAGTATCTCCTTTCTAAGATGGCAGTGCTTCTTGGACAATCTCAGGACAGCAAGGGGTTGTTACCAGCGCCTTTAGAGACGGATGGCCTCGATCCCCAGGGCCATCAACACCCTTCATTTGATCTTATTGTGAATTAGTAGCATGCACTGTTAATAACATCAAAAGTTACAGTATCTGAGAGTTCACCACCCAGCCCTCATCTTGGCTAACGTCGCTGACTCTCGTGTAGCAAAGGTCCCTGTGGTTTTGTTTGTGCTGTGGAGTCAGGGGCATCTGCAGCTGCTGTGGACTCATAATGTCAGTTCATGTTCCCGTTGCAGACCTGTTGGAGGGGATTCCTGAACTCTTGCAGATGGGAACCTTCCAGCCCACAGTACTATGCTCTGACACCAGCATGTGTTGGTTATTTTCCCTTGTTGACTTTTTCTGGTGCATTACTGAACCTCCTCTGGAGTTACAGTAAGTTTTTAAGTGGAAACTAAGGTTTGGAGATGCTACACTTTCAGACACAAGAGGAAGGACAGCTCCTGGATGGAGATATCCACATGCAGTTCTACCATTCCTAGACCCTGGGAAGTTTTGAGGAAGAGGACAGCAGATAGGAGGCTGCAACATTCAGCACCTGAGCTGTAGAGTCTTTCCCTCCTGTGCTAGGAAATGTGTATGAGATGCACTGACCCATGTGTGTGGCCTCAGTCCCATCCCGAGACTTCTGCCCAGCACCCCAGCACCTACAGGGATGGGATTACAGCAGCAGCTATGCTTTGGTTTAAAACAAGGGTAAATTCCTAGCCTTCAGTTTTGTGGGGCTCAGTCTGAAATGCGACAGAATTGAGACCCATCCATTGCTGTCAGAGTCCAAAGCCTCCCTCTGCAGCCAGCCAGACGCGTTCCCCAGACTGCGCCCGGCAGTGCAGCTCTCTGCTGTGGCTCATCTGCCTCCTCCTCTGCTCCCAGTCTCAAGTCTCTTCAGCAATATGTTCTGTAACAATTAAGGATTTCTGGGGCAACTCCATTAAGATCAGAAAGATATCCTTCTGCTTTGAAATATGTGAGCATGAATGATTCATTCAGCACAGCACCCCTTGGCCATTCATATCTATCTGATGATCAAATATATTTTTAATTATCAATCTATCTGAGGGGATTTTTTTCACTAGACAATACCCAACTGTATTGTAAGAGCCTTTTGGATGAGGCAGAGAATTTGGCAGCAAGATAGGGAACATTTGGGCTTTCAACACTTAAGAACATATGGAAAGAGGTTTGGAAGACTGCCACATGGGATGTAGCTTGGAAGATGCTACATTTCTTTATCCTTTTTTTTTTCTGAACAGAAGTAGAAGAAATTTTACTTTTTTTTTGAAGGAACCTAATTCCTATTTATTTTCTATGCTGCTCTAGGATAAACCACTATGGTCAGCTGCAAGGTTCAAGCAAAATCAGCTGCATGTTTACGGGCAAGTGTAGGTGGGCAAGTAAAAGGGCGGTGATATTGCAGACCTGTCCGTGGTTTTGCCTCCTAATTCATGAGAACCCTTGGAGGTGAACTCACAAAGCTGCAGCCTGGTGACTCAGATCACGGGGTGAAGGAGGGTATCTGGTGCCCAGCCTGTCAGGATGTGCACCATTTCCTGAGGCCTCTGAGGGTAAGGCCCTGCTGGTGGTCCTTCCTTCATGCTCCTGCAGTGACCATCTGTTCCCACCCACCGTGACACCCCGGTTTGGACAGACACTTCAGGCTGGCTGTGTGTCCCTGGTACAGAGTTTCATCATGTGGCTTGGAGCTTCAGTGCTACATTACAAACTCCAGTCACCTTTGGGACAGCATGGGAATGGGAGAGAAGAACCTCCTCCAGCTCAGCACTCAGCACTGGACATGTATGGGCCAACATGATCTTCATACCACTTTAGGGACAAGAGCCTCCTGCCCATGGTGGGAGCAGTCTGTGTCTCTCAGAGTTACTGCCTCTGTTTGTCAGAAGAGGAATACTTTTAAAAATTTTTTTTTTAGATTTTTTTTTTTGTGGCTCCATTGTGTCCCAGGCTGAGGGGCTGCACCAAACACAGAATTTATTGGAATACACAAACATATATTTGCACAATTGGCAAACAGGCCCTGCAGCTTAGTAAATGCTAATTAATCTCTCAGACTGGTAGGAAGTCATCATTATCCCAGTTCAGCAATGAGAGACAAAGACCAAAGAGAGTGGCAGGGGCTTGCACTGAGTGACAGAGTCAGAGCAGACAGAACTGCAGTCTTCTTTGTTGTTCTGAACAGCAAAGCACCCAAGTTTGGGGAGACTGCATCTGAAGAGCAGAATGGAGGCACCTGGGACTTTTCCCTCAATCCCTGTCTCCAGTAGCTCAGTTCAGGGCAGGTTGCAGCTCTCATCCCACCTGACTGCTCAGATTTCCTTTCCTTGAGAAGTCAGAGCGATGGAGGAGGTACCTGCCAGCTCTGCCTGCAGCAGGGAGCTGGAAACCAGCCTGGCTATGCATTCACTTCTGGGAACTGGGACTCATTCTCAGACCCTGTGTTTTGGTCATAGTCTGAGTTTTTCTTGTCCACAAAATCATTGTGGCTTTTTATCTTGCATTTTCCTGTGAGAGTTTGTTTCAACACTTGCAGCCGAATAATGACTAGACAGGGCAAGTTCCTGTTATTTCTTTGCTAATGGGATGCCAGGGGTCACTAAGGTATATCTAGGTAAGGTGGAGGCTAAGAAGATGACGTCCAGGAACAGGAATAGAGCATGGAGGGGCTGGTGACGAGCAGAGGAAGGAGAATCTCCTCCCAAGGTATTCAAAGACCTGTAGGAATAGTTTTTGAGAACGGACCACATGAGTCAGAAGAGCAAAAAAGATAGGCAAATCCCTATATCATGAGGATGGGATCTTTAGAATGAAATCTCTGCCTTTCTGAATAAAACCTGGAAAAGATCATGTGAGTTTCAAGTATTTTTTAGCCTTATATCCAGAGGCTGCACATTTCTGAGCCACCTAAAATTTGATTCAGAATGTTTTAATATTTTGTTTCTTCTCACAGAGCACACACTGAAAAACATTAGTTATTCCTATTTTCTGTGGCCATAGTAGCCCCAAGTTCTGCTGTTCTGAGGATGCACTTCCCTGACTGAGTTTCAATTTTCGTGTCCGTTTAGAAAGCTTTTGACACTTACATCCATAATTTTCTTAGAGAGATTAAGGAGCATTAAAACTAATGTACAGAACAATCTTTCCAAAAACCCCATCCAGTTACATGCTTCTTTGCATCTCCATTCCCATCTCTAGTGATCTAAAAGGAGAAAAAGAACTCTCCTATCAGCCTGTTCCTGCTGTCTGATTAACTGGCAGCTATCACAGCTCTTCTTCTGCTCTGTTATAGTTTCATTTCCAGAGAAAAAAAGCCCTGATGGATGCTGAGCCTCTAGACTGTGGCACCACTGCAAATTAAATGAGTTTTCTGTTTGCACCAAGGGGCTGGCAGTACCTCCTTAATCAGGCTGTCTGTTCTTTGGAAATCAGCAGATATTTTGCCTAAAAGCACCCAGCAGTGCAGTGTAACTCAGTAATAATTGTTTATTGGGGCTCAGGAGGGAAATCCCACAAGAAAAACTATAGATGCAGTTAGAAGCACTGGTGAGCGGTTGACTTTAGGGGATTCCTTTTGCCTTTTGTTTTAAGATTGCCTGAACTTGATGGAGGCTGTTTCATTTAAAAGACAGAAAGACCTACAAATTAAGCAACATCTAGCTCCTAATGTGTGAAACTGCAATTTGCATACATCATGGCAGCTGCTGAGTTGGTCCTTATTACCTCCGCTGGAGTCTTAATTTAACCACAACTTTCTCATTTATTTAAATGGAAAAGCAGCGGGTGGCTGGCATGCCACATTATCTGTCAGGCAACCTGGGAATCAGTTGACAGAGCCAGAAAGAGATTTCAGTTCAGAGGGGCTGCAGGGTGCTGCCTCCCGGACCTGTGGTCACAGGCGAGCTCCAGATTGCCCTTGGTCTGCTCTAAAGGTCAACACTAACCCCAAGAAAAAAAACCCAAATCAGTGTTTTATCTGGAGTGACATAAGAGAACAGATAACACAATTAAACTTGAAATCTCTGTATTTCTGATATTTTTGTCCCTGTGTATCCAAACTGGCACTGTTTATACAGATATGATAACCAAAACCTCATTACTGGTTCTGCAACAAGTGGAAGAGGCGCCGTTTGTAGAGCAACCATTGTAATGTGGTCCAGACCCACCCTGAGGGCTGAAGGCACTCGGGCTCTCTGCCCAGCCAGGAGATGCCAAAGCTGCCCAAGCAGGACGTGCTGGGAGCAGGGAGCAGCTGAGGCATGCACGGTGCCGCTGCCATCGGCCGGTGCCTTGGCCGAGCCTGGAGGCACCTCCACACCCGGCTGGTGCCACGGGGGGATGAACACGCCAGAACTACTCACGTGGGAAGTAAAGCAAACAGTGATGAGACACCAGCTGGCAAACCAGAGGGTGCCTCACTCTCCAGGAAAAGAGGCTGAGGAGCCCTGAGAAACTGCTGAGATGGGAGATGGGAAGAGCTGTGGCTGTGCTGAGGAGTCACCCATGGGCATGGAGTCGCCAAGCATGAGGGTCTCCTCTCCTGGGCCGTGATGATGTGCCACCATTTAATGACACAACTGTGTATTTTTCAGCAGAGAATGAGGTTCTGCTCTGAACCATGGCAAGAGTGACAGAGTAGATGAGTGCAGCTCAGAACCTTGGTTGCGATGTTTCAGTGGCAGAAAAGAAAAACCATGTCCTGATGCCAGCCAGAGTTTAGCTGAGCTGATGGAGGTCTCCTCTGAAGTTCAGCAAGAACTGACTGTGGCTCACGGTCCTGCTCATGGCAAACCACAGCAAAGCTTCACCCACGGACACTTTGTGTGCGCTCACCCACCAGAACAGGTGTCCTGCTTTTGGGTGAAGTGTGAATGTTGTGTAGCTGTTCTCAAAGTCTGGTCTGTGATGAACACACACTGAGGAACTTCTCAGACTTTCTCCAAAAAAAAAGGGCTATTTTCCAATAAGTGAATCGCTAACAGTTGAGATTTAGAAAGGAATGTCTTTGCTCATGCAGCACCAAAATATACTGTATGACTGGTGTCGTGCAGACACTGTTCTAAAACATTAAATTCAACACATATTTCCTAAACACTGATATATTTGCATCAAACGTGCCTTTTCCGTCTCTGATGCCTACTCCTTCTCATTGTTTTAAAATACATTGTGCTAAAAGATCACACATTTGTTGAGTTATCACAGATACTCTTCCCTTTGGCGTTAACAAAGTTCAGGAAAAACTTGTCTTCGCCCACATCTCAGCCATTCATTTTTATAATAAAAATCACCATGACAACAGATAATGATATCAGAATGAAAGGATTATGACTTAATTACATGAAGAAGGTGAAAACAGGCTTGACTTGTAGCAGAAAAAGTTTTTAATTCCAGCAAAAATACGGGGGGCACACACTCCATTTGTGACACCCTGAAATGCTGCTGAGAGCTGCCAGGGGGTTGCCTCACTGCATTACAGGGTGTCCCAGTTAATTCAGTGAAGCACAAGAGAAATACTCAGAATTTCGTGAGCAATAAAGAGAAATTTGCCTTAAAAGAGTTAGTATTTTTGTGAAACAGGCTCATTATAGAAATTACCAGAAGAAATGCACCCATAAAGGAAATATGATTATTATTATGGTAGTGGACTGGTTTCATATAAATAAAATTAACTTCATAAATGCTGCATTGTTAAGCAGCACCATACTGTAAATTGTTCCAAGTTAGAGGAGAACAGGGCAGTTTAGAGGATATATCTAATTTTTATCACAGCTGTGGCATTTCATCAGTGCACCATTTTATCTTGGCTCCTGTGAGAGCTGTGGTATCAGATTGGGTATTTTTATTTCTAAGATAAATCTGAACTTTTAATAAGAACAATCTAGGAGTTTAGACAATATATATCTTCGTAATCTGATCTATTGAATTCTCTGACATGAATAAACTTTAATCACTTGGATGTTTTTTCCTAGTTTTGTTCACAAATGCCACGAAATATGCTTTTAAAATTATGTACTTTAATTTTCCCTCTAAACCCAACAAACTGCTATTAGCAGTTGAACGTTTCTGCACACTTCCTCTATGACTTTCAGAAAAACTGTAGTAAAATCATCAGACTAAAAATCTAGATAAGGAAATACATTTCATTTTCAATTTTCTCAGAAGCTATTACGATCAATCAACCAATTAGTGTGGTGAATAAATAAATTAATGCCATTTTAAAAAGAACAGTCTGAAAACCCCTTAATGTCTTTCTCAACTAAAAGTATTGGCTCAACATTAATCCATTTTATAACCCTAAATTCTGCTTAATCTTTTTTCCATCTTTGCTTAAACATATGGAAATAAAAATAGTGTATTATGGCCCTCTTTAATTTTTAGAGTACAAGATGTACATCAGTGCAGCCCCACTATTCTGGACCAATTTAGTGGATATGTTTCTGACCTACACCAGCACAAACAAGAAGACAGCCTTAAAATATACGGATAACACTTCAATTTGGTCAGCAATCCTTCTTTGGTGCACAGCTTCAGCTCTTGGTGATCTAACGAAAGGGCAGGAGGATGAGTTTGGGAAAATTTCTATCAGCTATGGAGACAGTGGGCTTGGTTTTGGGAATGATAGGGTCAGGAAGCAACAGCATCTGCTGTGGTTGAATACCCAGGCCTCAGAGGCAGGTGGGTGTTCCTGTGCTGGAACTGCTCCAGCCACCCAGGGACAGCTGCCACCCAGAGATGTGCCCAATTCTGTGCAAGGCCTGTGGGGGACATGATTCCTGAAGTGCTCACCAACACCAGCTGTGGCTGCACCACCCAAAGAAGAGTCTGCTGCTCCCTGGCACGGCGCCTGGCAGGCAGCGGGGCAGGCAGCCCATGGACGGGGGAAGGAGAGCAGCGCTGGTGCCGGTCGGCTGCGTCCTAATGTGCCCCTGTGCCTGACATTAGAGCAGCTCCTCGTCCCAGCCAGAGGCCCAGTGCAGGCTATTTATAGCCCTGGCACCTCTCTGCTCACCAGGAGCTCTGTGCTGCTGTGTGAGAGCTCTGCTTCCCTCTCCCTTGCACTCTCACAGGCCCTTGCTGCTCCCAGCGTCGGAAAGGTACATTTAAATCCCATCCCCACTTGGAACAGGAAACGGAAGGGTGTTTGGTGTTGGGACAGATGGGCAATGTGGAATCACCAGGGCCAAGCTTGCTTTGGGTTGCTGGGTGCATGGGAAGCTTGGTGGGCAGGGATACGTGAATGCTTGTCTTGGGGAACCCTTAAAGGTGCTGCAGAGGAGCATAAACACAGGGTCAGCCACAAGGCAGTGACAGGAGGAGGAGGCTGTAGGGACCCACTGTTGATGCCAAAACTGACTCCTCTCTGTTCCTTACAGTGCCTGCTGTCCAGCTCACAAAGGAGGTGTAAGAGATTCATTACAAAGTTAGGACAGGAACCATTGATCAATATCTAACTTGGGGTCTGTTTGCAGCTAAATGGGATTTGTCAGCAGTGTGGAAACAGGATCAGCCTGTAGATGCAGAAATTTCAGTGCCTGAGGTCTGTGCATGGTTTGAATACTCCTCAAACCTGCAAACATCTGGACTTGCTTCTGGATAAGAAGCATGGACAAACTCTTGCTTCTGCCATCAGGGTATCTATATGTGCCTGGGACTGATCCCTGCCATCAAAGGGATGGACAATTTCAATATGCGTGTTCAATGGGGATTGCAGATTCAGGAGGTATTGAATGTGGGGGAAAGTGCAGGAGCCATTTTGGAGGTGGTGTTGTGTTGCTGGGTTGCTCTAAATTTTCCTTTCTGTGAATATGGACATACCGAGATATTTGCTTGGTAGTGATTGAAATTGGAACTGGAGAAATTTAATGGTAAGTTCAGAGCCAAATATTAACTAATGGAATGATGACATCAAGTTATAAGGGTTTACAATTTGCGCTTTATTCTAATTTCACTGCTGAGTGATGGGGTAATTGAAATTTTTACGTACTAGCGTTTTTTTACCAGAGGGATGCATGCTCCAGAGTTATGTAAATATTAGCAATTAGAGTTCACAATCTTTTTTGTTGTAAAAATGCAAAGAGAGCCTAGTTTGCACAGTTATTAAATTATGTTTCTTTTAATTGTGGTACAGTCCTGTTTACATTGTGTGATAGAACTGTTTCAGAAAGGCAGCCTTTCCTATACTCACCAGTATGTTTAGAGAAATGCAAAAAGAGAAACCCCTAAGGCCCTTGTCAGGCTGCTTAAAGAGCTACTGAAATGCATTTTAGAAATACATTTTCCTTCTGCTGGCATCTGTCATTGTAAAAAACTTGTGCATCCTTCTTCTGTGAATGAGCACTTTGCCATTTCAGTTAGTTTTTATATGCAAGAAAAAATATCTGCATATGTGAACTGTAAAAGAAATGGGCTCAGTATGTGTATCTTTAGCTTCTATTCTTCTCATACAATTAATGCACACAATTGGCTCAGAATGGAATTTGTTCATAGGCATTTGTTTGTTAACAGAGCCACATAAATTTTCTACTTAAACTGTGGGATTCTTTTGAGTGAGTTCACTGAGCTTTGAACCAGAGTAAGATTAAGTCAGGTGAAGGCATATTTGAAAAGATAGCCCATAGGGTCTTTCATTTCCAGCTGCTTTGATTTTTTTCATGAATCTCTAACAGTTTAAAGAAAATAATATGCCTGGTATTTGCTGAGATAGGATCAATATTAATCCAATCCCACATCTAGGCCTCTGTCTTGGCAGTAAATGGAGCTCAAACTGTCAAATCTTCCCAGAATCGTAAACTACCCAAAGGCTTTGAAAACTGATCAAAGCATCTTCAGGTCTCCAATGGTCAATCATGCTCCCAAATACGGTTTCTGAAGCTTTGCAGACTGCTTTAAAAATCTCCCTGGTAGGTACCAAGTTTCTCCTAGCCCAGAGAACATTGCTGAGTCCCATTTTATTTATATTTTAAATTAAGAGCAATGAAATGAGAAGGGAAATGAAGCTCCTGCAGAAAGGCCAGGCTGTGTCTGTTGCAGTCTGAGTGGAGATGACTGCAGGCTGTGCTGGAGTGGGATGCTTGGAGCAGCAGGGATGCAGGGATGCACACAGGGGAACACAACACTGCCACAGCTGCCTACATCTACAGGAGCAGCTTGTAGGTCAGCAGCTTGTCTTCCTGCACTGAGAGCCTCCTTTTGCACCACTTGCAGACTGTAAGCAGCTAGGAAAGCTCCCACGAGCCTGCCTGGGAGCACATCCCAGCAGGAACTGACCTGTGGTGCCTGGATATAGTGAGACCTCAGAGTGCCTCAACTCAGGCTCCTCAGTATCAGATGGCATGTGAAAATAAACATGGTGCCACAGAGATGGAGGGAGAAGAATAGTCAAAATCTCTCTCAGAAGGATTGTCAGACTTTATTTTGTATGGGGCAATGATGTCATTTGATTTGTTGTGTTTGTAGTTTCAAAATCTCAAAATTCTCCCTTCTCTGCCAGGAATAAATCAGGTCAGATCCCCTGAACCTGCTATGGGGCTGATGCTGGGAGATTCAGAGGGCTGAGCAAGGAGAGTCCTTTCTATTACTTTAATAGAAGGTGACCCCATCTGGCAAATCTTTTAAAACTACCTAAGCTCTTTAAGGCTGAAGTTTTACCTCTAAAATTGATGCAGACCTTTCAGTTCCTACATTGCACAGCGAGCTGAAGTAGGAGCTGGGCTTTTAACTTAATCAGATGCCTTTGAAAGCCCAAAAAGCCTAATTCTCTAAGTAGCTGGCAACTGACGGAATATGGAAAACTTCCAGAAAGGCACTCTGGCTGCTGGTAGCTACAGTGATACTTGAAACACATCCAAGCACTAAATGTATAATTGTTACAGAGAATCATCTTCTAGTGACACTTACCTGTATGCCCATATGAACATAATTTTCCTAAAAAGAACTGGTTGTTCTCCCACTTAATGTTCTGCCACAAGCCTGTATATTTTGTCTGGACAAAATGGATGAAATTAATTCAAGAAATTATATCTGAGTCAAAGCAAGAAAGCAAGTGTTCCCTGAAACTGTGAGTGACCTTTTTAGCAGAGATCTCCAGCCACAGACTAGAGATGCTTCCCAGTCTGACTACCAATAACTGTCCTTTTGAATCTGTTTTTTCAGCCAGTTGGGCACCTAACTGATGTTGGTTTAGTCTGTGGATTTCATCACAATTTGTCTGCAATAATATCACGTAGGACCATATCAGTAGGCTTAAGACAAAGTATCTAATTTATCCCCTATTATCCCTGAAAAAATGAAGAAAATTAGATTGGATTGACACAATTCGTTCTTATAAATAGGTGCTATAACTGCTTTTATCACCTTGTTACCCTCTAAATCCTTATAATTCAATCACATAATAATTTCTTCTGGCGTCTTTCCAGGTGTCAGAATTAAGAGAATGATTCCCATTATCCTATAGATATAGGAACATCTATAATTCATTGGAAGCTTCCTTTATATATCTTATTATACCTTTTCCTTGTACCAAGATTAGCATTATTATTTGCCCTTTTCGAGCACTGTGGGATCTTTTCCATGGTTTAAAATCTTGATCTTAAATGCCAGCACAGCCTTCATAATTAAACCCTGAGATTATAACATTATTATCATCTGGGTGCTGATTTCTGCCTCACCGTGGCTGTCAGCCAAATGTCATAATGCATACAATTAACAGATTTTCTTCCCAGCTTATTGATAACAAAGGAAGCACAAATAATTCATAGGCAGAGGCACTGGTTCTTTGATGTGATTGAACTCTGATCCTTGCAGCACCTGAAGGGAGGCAGGCTGAAGGCAGGGCAGCCTCATTAAGGCAAAGAAAAAGAAAAAAAAAAAGCAGAGGAGGAAGAGGAAGATGCAGGAGATGCCCCCCACGCCGAGTGCTGTGACCTCTGCTGGGCCAGGTCCTGCAGCTCCCACCCTCCCACCACGGCACGGAAAGAGGAGATTCCTTGGGAAGAGACAAGAAAAATCTATGTCCCAGACAAAAAATACAGAAAAAATAATGTCTTTAATTACAAAGTAGTTTTTTTTTTTTCCCCCAGAGGCTGGGGGAAATTCCTGGTGAGCTACTTCCATCTGGTTTACAGTCCCTTTGCACTGGGGCAGTTCAAAGAGGCTGCAGTGTAACTGAGAATTGAGGACAGCATTTATTTATAGTTTGATAGCCTCATAAAAGCTGGAGAGCTGAGCTCACAGCAGTGTGCTTATTTATGTTTTAAACTGCTCATGCAGCACGCTACTGCCTCGCAAAGCGTATGCTGGAGCTCCTGCATACCATTATATATGGCTCTTCAGAAGGTTCATGGCACAAAGGCAAAAAAGGAAAAGTGAAATTAGACTAACTAAATGGTTTATATAAAAATTAAAGCAGCAGCCAGAACTGGAGGAAAATTAATAGCCCAGCTCTGAAATAAAGTAACATCCAACAAAGGTTTGCACCTGAATCCATTTTTCACAATAGAAGAAAAAATATCCTGAAACTCTGAATAAGGCATTAGCTCTGATTTTAGCTCCTAGTGACATTATAACGAATTTGAACCTTGCACTGGAAGTTTTATAATGACAACCCAGCCTCTGACACAATCTCAGAGCAGTGTCTCACTGCAAATTATATTTGTATCACACTTATCCTCTCTTTTAATATCAATGTACCATCTTTTCCCCTGTGTAACCCAGAGGGAAAGCAAAGCAGCACAGTTTCATTATTACCCTTTAATAGTCTTTCCAGTGATATAAAGGAGAATATTAATATCCTTCCAATGACCTCACCTAAACACTGCTAAAAGCCAGGAGGGAAGGGACAAGTTTGCAGCTAAAGCACAGGGATGAATTTCTGAAGTTAATGAAAGGATTTCACCCCTGGGTTTTAATCCTGTTTTCTTTTTTAACCTTTTAACTTCAGTTTCCTCAGCTGTAGAATGGAGAAAGTAGGCTCACGTACAACTCAACAGCACGATTTTGTTGAGTACAGTTCAGTCAGGAGCTGGCTGTGCTGTCAAAGCACAGAGATGAAGAAGGTGTGTTCTGACAAGGGAAAGTGAATATTGTCTTCTTGAAAGTGTGGGGTAACCACGCTCTTCCTACAGCTCTGCAGAGCTTAATGAGGTGGGTGAAGAAGGTTGGAGGGGTGCAGTGATCCTGCCTGGAAGGTGCAGACTCTTTGCACAGGATGAGGTGATGGTTGGGTACAGACCAGCTCCAGGAGAAGGGGGCCACCCCATGTCCTGCTCCCAGGCTGTGGGCAGTCCTGCTGCTGCTCGTGGGGACAATGCCCAGAGCAGACCCAGCAGCTTTGAGGGTGGCAGAGGAGACCACCTGGCCTGGGGGCAGATGGGCACTGCCCACCATTGCCTGGGCAGGGGGTGTGGGACTTGTCCATCGGACCATTAATGCCTCAGGTAGCACATAAATGGCATGAGCTGCCTTGTGCCTCAACACTGCTGTTGCTGAGGCATGACTGGTGAAACAGAGGAGGAGGCAGCTGTGAGAGTGTTGTGCCAGACGTGCTAATCCCTGGTATGAACACTTTAAAATTCACAAATCACTTTAAAATTCACAAACAGTGTAATCACCAAGTGTTGCTCTTAAAAAAGCAAAATTAACAGCAAAAGAAAACTTAAAGGTGACCAACAAAGGAAATGAAATCATAACTCAGTTCTACACACAACTTCTTCCTGATCTGTATGAAAGTCTGGGGAAAATGATGGTGCTTAATTATCTCACTTGTTCTTTACATTAAAAATGCACATTTTGACCATTATAGAAAATACGGGGGATGCATGAAGTTCTGACATCACAAAAGAGAAAAGAGAGAAGTTGATAATTTTGGAGGAAAAGTCATGATAAGTGAGATTGTGGAACAGGATTGGGGCTTGTTGGTGCTTACTAACACTTCCATACAGCTGGAGATGAACAACCTGGTTCAAGACACTACAGCTCCTCTTCCTTAAGATGTCTGTGCTTATGATCTTTGAGATGGTAAGCAAAATCTCTGAGATATAGGGAGGTTCCTTTATCAAAACGCAGTGCAGATCAAATATTACAAGGTGATAAAATAGCACAAGGGAAAAACAATGAACGGTCTATCTAATTATCATATAGGATAAAAAAAGAACATTTCCTATCTCATGAAAGGCTTCTACTGACTGTAAAGACTGCTCCAGAGGCAGCTGATACAGGATTAAGACCTGTGTTTTCTCAAATGCAGTATTTAGTTTCGAAGGAGACAGAAAAAAAAAAATCTAGATTTTGAAACACCATCTCTGTATTTTTTGTACTAAACTTACTGTTTTGATTGAATTTTAAAAGTACCATAAGAAGAGCTCAGAGCTTGGCCCACATCCAGACGTTAATGTTTAGTCTTCCAAATCCATTTTTAAAATATGGTAATAACCCAGTTTCATTTCTTAGATTCTGCTTCTGGTTCCATATTTGGAATATGGAAAGAATTGATCAAATCAAGGAAATGCCAATCTTCAAGCATGCTTGGCTTTTAATTTAGCACTCAAAGTGAGGAATTTACCTAACTTGCAGAATGATGACTAGTTCCAAAAACAACTGAACAGCTAAAAGAGTAGGTTTGAGTTTGGTGATATAGCTGTAGATTTCCTTTCCACCTGGGAAATAACTATCATATTTTTAAAGAGCTATCTATCTAAATCTGTAGGAAAATCTGGACTGTTTGTAAAAATACCTTTAGAGGAATTTCAAAGAATTTCATATACTCATTTTTTATGTTGATACATGTTTCTTTAATGAAACTAAGACTTCTCTTTGTGCTGCCAGGATTTGAGAAAACCAATTCAATCTGCAACACAAGCCCTTGATCCTGCAAATGTTTAAGCTGGTGAGGAATGTTACTCATTTCAACAGTCTCATTAAGCACTTTGTAGCATGTTTACAATGTGTTTCAAACATGGTTATACCACAGCTTTAGGACTTGTTCGTGTACTGGTGATTCATGACATGAGTCCTTAATGCATTTCTAAAATAGAACGGTCTCATTACCATATTACAGCCAAAAACTGCGATAAGGACTGGTATCCCTCAAGTGATGGTAAATGTCATTCTCCCACTGAAATTCTATACCTGTACCTCACATTCTGCAGCTTCCTGATCCGAAAGACAGAATTTCACTAAAGGATCTGCCTTCCAAAAAAAACCAATCCCAAACCAAAAGCCAAACAGAAATGAGACCATGAAGCTCCTTCCCCCCCCCCCACCCCCCCATAAATAAACCTGGAGGAAGTATGTTAATAACTGCAATTTAATTTAAAATCTCTTTTGAGCTTACAGTGAGTGGAACCAAAACTGTGAATCTGCAGCACATAAACACCCTGCTGAGAAGAGAGAGGACAGGTTGAAGACTGGCCTCTACTGACTGATCCTTTACTTATTCCAAAGGAAACCAGTAGCAACTCTGTAGTAACCAGTGACCTATGCTTTGGTGTGAGAGAGTAAAGAATCTGGTCATTTGGACCAAGTTGCTTCCTGCCGCTTCACTACCAGTCTTTGGGGTAAAAGCTGTCTCTGCCCACAACATTGTGTTGAGTCTCTCAGCTCAGTTTTTATAGGCTCTGAATCAGGATCAGGGAAAAGAGAGACTTGAAAAAGGCTGCTTTGAAGGGAAGTCTGTAATTGTCTTTATATAATCACAAAACTTGGGGGTAGGTATTGAATGCTGAAGTTCATTTGAAGTGTTGATTTTTCTTTTATTTTGTCTTGGAGGCCTTGAACCTGAGACCTCACTATGTTTTTACACAATTTTTATGCATTACTAATTTATATCACACCCTACAGATGATTAACTTTAGGTACTTACAGCAATATTCATTTGCCCAATAGTTTGTTCTTACTGGACAATACTATGTTTCTATCTCTAGAAACATTCCCAATGAAGACCTTGAGTTCTGAGGATATCTGAAGAGAGGAAGTTTGGAGATCAACCATGGATCGCAAGGCTGAGGAGAAGAGAAAGCAGCGCCACAGCCTGGCTTTATTGGAGCAAGTAAAGAGGATGAAAGAGTCAGCACAGATAATCGATGTGGTGCTGGTTGCAGAAGGGGAGAAATTCCCGTGCCATAAGGTGGTGCTGGCTGCCTTCAGCGCCTATTTCAAAGCCATGTTCACGTGTGGCTTGGCGGAGTGCACGCAGAGGGAGGTGGTGCTGCACGACATC
This sequence comes from Platysteira castanea, assembly GCA_013397175.1. Lineage (NCBI taxonomy): Eukaryota > Metazoa > Chordata > Aves > Passeriformes > Platysteira > Platysteira castanea. The sequence goes on from VYXC01007869.1 coordinate 22,426, forward strand.
TCTGCCGAGAGCGTGTCCGTGCTCCTGCACTACATGTACAGCGCCGAGCTGCGCCTCACCAGCCTCAACGTGCAGAACGTCGCCCTCGCTGCCTTCTTCATGCAGATGGAAGAGGTTTGCACTATGTGTCAGAAGTACATGACGGACCACATGGATGCTTCCAACTGCGTGGGCATCTACTACTTTGCAAACCACATCGGGGCAGAAGATTTATGTGACCAAGCAAGGAAATACTTGTACCAGCATTTTGCTGAGGTGAGCCTGCAGGAAGAAATACTAGAGATTGAATTCCAGCAGCTGATGACTCTCATCAAATCAGATGATCTGAATATTTCCAGGGAGGAGAGCATTCTGGACCTTGTCATTAGATGGGTCAAGCACAGCAGAAAGTCACGTTCAGAACACCTTGTTGAGCTCCTCAAGCAAGTGAGACTGGTGCTTGTCAGCCCCTCTTTTCTCGTGGAAGCCCGGAAAAGGAACACAATGATTCTGTGCAATTCAGAATGCAATGATATGTTTGAGGAAGCACTGAAAACCATCCAACTCTCCGGCCACCCTTCCCTCAGCCTGCGGTACGGCATGGAGACTACGGATCTCCTGCTCTGCATCGGCAACAACTCCCTGGGCATCAGGTCCAGGCACGGCAGCTATGCAGATGCCAGCTTTTGTTACGCTCCTGCCACACAAAAGACTTACTTCATTTCCTCCCCAAAGTATGGAGAGGGCTTAGGATGTGTTTGCACTGGTGTTGTCACTGAGAAAAATGATATCATTGTTGCAGGCGAGGCAAGTGCCGTCAAAATGTCTAGACAAAGGACCAGGAACATTGAAATTTATAGGTGTGTACCCTCTGTCAGAAATCCCCTAATTATTTAAAATTTTTAAATCTAAATAGTGTCCCTGGGGACAAAAAAAAAAGGAAAAAGACCATTACACAAAGCATTCTTTACTTGAATTTTTTCTTGGAGATTTTGACTACTTTAATCAATTTTGTCACAACTTATTTTCATAGCACTGAACTGTATACAAACAACCAAATCGTGATGCCTCCTCTCCTGAAAGAATGAGGATTTACTCTTGTGGTATCTCTGTGTAAATGAGCTCAATTAGATCAATGCATGTGGATTTTATATTTTCCTTACTCAAATCTCAGCATTTTCCTTCGATGCTTCTTTTCTAGGTCATTAGCAGGGGGAAATGAGCCAAGTGAATGATCCAATGAACCCAGTAACACAGAGAAAACATGCTTCTCTGTTGATGTTGATGATAGTGCTTCATAGATTAAAGATAATGATTGATAGCTCTGAAACCTCATTCTGTTTTTACTCATATCTTTTTCAGATGCACACATATTAAAGAAAACCAAACATTTCTTGGATTAAAGATAGAATTTTAAAATGGTGACAGCATTTTCAAATGCAAATGCCTAAATTTGATGAAATAAATCCATATTGAGGCAGGTGAAGTGGCCTTATTTTCAGCAGTGTTGAGCTCTCACTGCTCCCACTAATTTCAGCAGAAACTGTGATTGAGCAGCACATGCAGAAATAAGTGACTTCTTACCTTAATTAGGGTCAAATATTTTTGAAAGGACACTTAGGACCCTTCATACTAAAAATACTTGATCTTGCAAACATTGGGCTCAATTTTATAACTTCTCTGTGAAGGATAGAGTGCCTCTTTCATTGTACTGAGTAAGCACTGACAATTAAAGGGGGCAACAATTCCAAACCGGCTGACAGGACCTGTGTGAACCAGGGCAGTTACAACTCTGGGTTTTCCTACAGATACCACCAGCGAGGAAACCACTTTTGGCACAGTCTGTGCACCACTCAGCTCCGTGAGCTCTACGCACTGGGCACTGCCCACAACGACCTCTACATCATAGGAGGGCAAATGAAAGTGAAAAATCAGTATCTGGTCACAAACTGTGTGGAGAAGTATTCCATGGAGCAAGGCACCTGGAGAAGCACGGCACCCCTGCCAGTACCACTGGCCTGCCACGTCGTGGTGACAGTGAAGGACAAGCTGTACGTGCTGGGTGGATGGACACCACAGGTTGAGAATTGTGCCCATTTCCTTTGTTTGGCTTTGTGCACTAACAAGCAGTGTTGTGTAATTTTACAGTGCTTCTTGCATGGGAAAAGTGCATCAGTGATACCAGGAGAATAAATTGCTCACATTCCTCTGATTAAAAATACTTTGTAGGAGAACCAAACAGGCTGAAGAAAAATAATATCCATCTATGCCATCCTCACCGTAAATACCAACTTCAGGGAGGGCAGTTTTTATTCATAGAGATGTGGACAGTGGGCAAGAGTTTAAAATACATCTTCTTTATCGTTATAGGTTCCAGCCTTTCTATTAGTTTTTTACCATCCTCCTAATTTTTCTAGATATAATAAATAATGGTATTTAATCATACAGGGACCCTTAACTGTGCCCTATCTTCAAAAAGTGTGTACAAAGGTACACTTCAGGGACAGAATTATGTATGACATTTAAAGTTCACCTTGATTTCTCAGGAAGCTTTCCTTGGTTAACTAAAGTTAATTTATTTGATTTTCATTACATTACATTTTAAATGAAAAGTCAAAGCATTCTCTGGGAAACAGAGTCCTTTAACCAATCCATATATTTGTTTCTGTTGCATTGCTTGGCCATGGGAAGTTTTTACAGGGATTTTCAGCAGGGCCACAGATACATGTTCAGTAGTACAGAGATTATACAGAACTATGCTACAAGGAAGATGGATGCCAGGGGCAGTGTTTGCTCCCTCCAGTTGCTCCCAGTGCAAAATATCCTTTTTAAGAGTCTAGCCCATTTTTATTTATTGCTTGGTGAATTTTAAATTTGAGTGCTCAGGAAAAAGCCCCACATTCACTTGACAATGAAGTGGAGCAGCTGTAGTACTTGTTGCAATATGTTCAGACTGTCATCACAACTCAACGGCTTCTGTCCTCTTGAGATAAATTACTGTTCAAAGTATTTAAAAGTTAGATGCATTCAGCTAACAAGACTTCCATCTCTTTGGATATTTTGAGTGAGGGAGTCCCCCAGGAGACAACAAAGATCAGAGAGTATTTCTTATACAGAAACAACTGTGCAAGGATAGCTCATATTTAAAGAACTAATTTACTAAAACACTTAATGTAGAAACAATCTGTCTGTAAAAAAATTTGAACAGAAAGATATGTCATATAACAAAGACAGATGTTGAAGTCAGACAACCACCTTTGTTAGGCTTTTTTCCAGAACAGATTGTGAGAGGGAAAAGTGGCTTAGAAGCACAAGTCAGGAATATTGAGCCAAGAATCATTTAAAAAAAAAATGCCTAAAGTGGATACCTGCCTACCAGTACTATCAGTAACAATGCACGGGAGTCTGAGTTTATATATAAATAGGTTTGAGATGAGCAATTGATCAAAACCCACAGCTTTGTAAGATTATGGTGTACCTGAGCAGACCAGAATAAATTAGCTGAAGTTCTCAAAAAAGTGCTTTAAGACCAGCACTGCAGAGTGCTGAACTCTTCTGGTACCATCTATCTTCCCCCTGTCAGAGGCAGTGATTGTATATGTGGGGCTACCACAGCTGCACTGGGAAAGCAAATCAGCTGGCCAAGCCAGGGGCTGTCCCTGTGCTGGAGCAGCACTGAATGTTCTGTCAATCCTGAACAAACACTAACGACAGCATTGACAGAGTGCCCTAAACGCACGTGTCCATTACAGGACAGAGATAAATACATGTTCCCTTCCCACTCAGGCGTTGTAGTTGAAACAAGACAAGACAAAGTCAAGCCAGGACATAAAATGACAGCTTAGGAGGGCAAGGGCTCACTCACAGCAGCATTGCTCTGCTCAGCTTTGGTCTGGCCTCTGAGGCCAAAGTGACTCCAGCCTTGTAACTGGGGGCTGTTAAAACGGAAGGAAATGTTTGGTGAGGCTGAGAGGAAGATTTCAGACCCCTAAGACACAAAGAAGGGCTGCTGGAAGTTATGTTTTCTGTACACAGGGAGCACAGGGTGCACTCCAAGGAGAATGTTACCACAAAAATGAGGTTGGATGTGAATTTACAGCATGTCAAGTGCCGTCTTCTTCTAAGTACATGTTTAGTCTGTGCTGAAAATACACAGCTTTCAAATACCCCTCTTTCAGTGAATAAATTAGTGTTTCACACTTACCACAGAGAAAGAACATGCCCTGGGCACTTACAGGGAATAACCAAGGGGCTATATATTTACTCCCTAGTTTGCCTCCTACTATCTTGTTCATGACATTAGTGTTGGAAAGGTCTTTCGGGAAAGAAAAATAGCGCAAAAAACAAGGACACATATAACACCATCTCAAGCAAGCAAAGTACTTCTCTCTTTCTCACTCTCTCTATGTGAAAACTTTCATCCCAAAATATTTCAGAATCCTCCCTCCACATCCCACTGCTAACATTCAAGGGTGTTGTACCCAGAAAACAGCATCTGAGCTCCCTGCATTGTATAAGACTGGCAGAGAAGGGGGAAGAAGATTAAAGAGAACAAGAGGGGTAGGAGTGAGCATAAAGAGTGTTATGGCAGCAAAGACACAGCGAGGGGGTTAGGAGATTATTATTGGAGTTACAGCTGTTGAACAACATTACTGTGGTTAGGCTGACTAAATAAACATGCAAATGTTTATTAGGATAATATACATATAGATGTGAAGAGATAGACATATAGAGATAGAGAGATAGATATATATGTAGGCCTGAGAAAGGCCAGCAAAGTATCTGACTGAGACTCACAGTACAGCCTGAGTAATAGTGGAAAGAGATTTCAACATTTAGCAGGGAAAAATGATAGACTGGTTTTCCCTCATTATTATTAGGACTGTACAGCAGCCTTGTGGAAGAGAGTATGTTTTTCCAGAGCTGGGAGCCTTAACCCTAACCCTAACCCTGAATGTACCGTTAGTACCCAAATCCTTGGCTTTACTGCTGCAGGATATGGATACCCACTTACTCCTTTGCCTTCTCAGGGGGCTCCCAGCCACCAGCCATGGGTGCTGTTAAACCCTGGGGAGTGCAATCCCCTGCAGCTGTAATCGATGTGTTTGTGCTACTTATCTGCCGAGCTGTCTGCTGTGATTAATTGCCTGCAGGCATGTGCAGAGGGCTCCAAATGTTGTATTATTATATGGCTGTCATATTTCATACAGATGGATCTGCCTGACGAGGAGCCGGATCGATTAAGTAACAGAACGTTTCGGTACGACCCGGGCCAAGACAAATGGGTGGAAAGAGCTCCAATGAAGTTCTCCAAGTACCGCTTCAGCACAGCCGTAGTCAACGGGGAGATTTATGTCTTGGGTAAGAGGAAACAGATTTTTAACAGATAGCACCATGACTTTTTCTTCTTTCCAGCAATTTGCCTTTGTGAAGTGAAATATCTCACCCTTTGCTATGTACTGTAGGACAAAGTACCTCATACTAAATGGAGAGTATTTTTCTAAAGTTATTTGTTCCCCAAGTTATTTGTTCCTTTTGTAATTCATGTAGATTAAATTATGCAAATGTTTAGTGTTCTGGATTCGTGCAACAAAGATACTTCACTTTTTAAGATACCTTTCTTTGAGGTATCAGTGTGTGCCATAAATAATAATGAATTTTAAAAGGTGAGTAGAGAAGCCTAGTTGTGTCCGGGGGGACACAATAAGACGCTCTTACACCTGCCAGGTTCAGCAGAAAGAAGCAAAATGCTCGGTCTTTATTGACACTACATATTCTTATACGCATTCCAATACTTAAGTAAACATCAGCTCTATTTACATAACTCTGTGTGAGAAAATTTCTGACTCCAAAGTTAAAACCAGAAGGCTTATAGAAAAACAGACTTTAGCAAATGCCCAAGGCAACACCTAGTAAGCACCATTTCACAGGTGAGCAGTGAAATGCTAAGGAACATACACAATATCATGAAGGAAAGCTATAAGGACAATGAAAATTCAGATTTCCCAGAATCAGCATCATGCATGACTCCTGATAAAACTCAGTGAATTTTTCTCTTCCACCTACCTCAACAGAGTGCGTTTTTTAAAAAATGTAAATATTTCCTTTTGTCAATTTTTGGTTGAATCCTTTTGGTTTTTGTTTCAAAACAGTACTTTGATCAAAAGTTTTACAATTTGTGCAAATGAGTTCAATAAAGTCCTACCTACCCCAAAATCTTTTGCCCCAAAATCTTCCTGTAGATAGATATATGACAGGAAAAGTGGGAAAAAAGTTCATCCAGTCAATTAATCTACAGGTGGGCTGTGAGTGATTCATGCCCTTCCACGCTCCCATGGTCTCATGGGCAGCTTTAAGCATGAAGAAAGCAGCAATCGCACCAGGACATTTCAATCCCTTCAGCTTCAAACTACCCCCGCTTACAAGCTTATCAAAAATAAATGCAAAAATACAGTCTTATCAACTTAATACACCTCCTGTATCAGGGTGTTCTGGCTTTGTCTGGGTTGTTAAATACCAGGGATAAAGCAGAGTTTGTTCCTGGCACATAATACAGAAACTGCTTTGCAGGGGGTGTATGCAGGAAAAGTGTCTTTGAAGCAGAAGAGGAAGGTGGCTTTAATGCTGCATTTGTCTTCTTTTAGAGCAACTTATTTCTCTTAAGTGGCTTGAGAGAGGCCCATAGGCTCAGCCAGGAGGAAGGGTGGAAGAAGCCCATATGGAAAAGGGTTTTGCAAACAGAAAGTCGTGTCACTATTGTCAAAGGTTAGTGATAGAGAATGTCAGTGTGCTGCTAAATAATGAGAGTGTTGGCAGCCCAGGTTCAAAGGTGCTTTGAAAATGTGGAGACTTCATGCTTTGTAAAAGGTTAAATATATATAATTATTTATACTGACACTGATGCTCTAATGGGGCAGCAGAAGCAGCTGGAACAGCTGGGAAGATAACAGCAGCATTCATGCGTTTCCATAAGAAGTGCTCCGAGATCAAGACCTCGGAGGCTGCGATGACACAGGGAGTCAGGGAGCAAAAAGAAGGAGCCGCCTTGGGATGCATGTGATAAAACAAATTGACAGTCTTCTTCACAGCAAGCCTGACACTGGCACAAGGAAAAGGAGTGGCTAATGGGGAAAGCTGCATCCATTTTCTTCCCTTGAAATCTCACAAAGCAAGAAACATATCTGAGCGATTACGGTAATGAAATGTACAGACTGAACACAAAACACAACCTTAAATCTGAAAAGTGCCTGTTTAAATGGCATTGAGGAAAGTTTGTGGTCTCATGGACCCTCAGAAGCATTTTGCTAATGTAAAAAAATTTAAAAACCCTTGGTTTTGTATGTGTAGCAGCCAGTGCTGCAGTATTCAGGGAGCTGAACACTAACTTGAATTCTTTCTTACCTGCTGGCCAATACCAATAATTCTGTGTATGTGTGAGAGAAAATCTTTGCTAGCAATCCGATCTGCACATGGGTGGTTTTTCCTCTGTCTCCATCACTTTGCTGGTTCACACACCTTCCCACAGCAGTCTTTATTTGAGCTCATTCCTAAGGGAACCAATGCACTTAATGCTGAGCTGAACAGTTTGCTGCACTGGACCCCTCACTCTCGCTACTAAGTCTAACTAAACATTTGTAAAGGCAGTGTTTGTTCTCAGTTTTAACCGTGTAAATCCGGGGTAATTTCACTGTAATGGACAAACTTTCTTGTGATTCATACCAAGGGTAACTGAGCTCACACGCTGCAACAAGGACCAGATTTTTGAGAAAGATTGGCCTATTGTTCCCATTGCATTTCTGAGCCTGCCTCTCTTCTGATGCTCTGCCCACTCAAGGTGTAACTGCAGCAAATGCAGACACGGATGAGTTACCATCAGGTAGCAGGAATATCAGTAGTAGAGACGACATTCTGACCTAGGTCTGGGCTGCTTTCACGAACTCCTGATTGCCAATTTTCACAAACCTTGTAAGAACTTCAGCATCCATAAATCTGCAAAGCTTAGTTGAAACTGGCCAACAGGCACAAAAGCTAGAGATAGATAAAGATAGAGAAAATTATGTAAATGCAGATAGAGGACACATATATAGTGAGAGGAATTGCATATCTTGTTTTCTTAGGAAGTCAAATAATATTACAACTAATTTTTTCATCGAAAGACAAGTCTGACACTGAGCCAAAAATGATTTGTCAACAAATTCTGCCTTTGAATATGCTGGTTTAAGTCCACCTGTAAGAGTATGGGTGGAAACAGAGACTTATTTGTTAAAATTAGGAAGACAACATGGTTGTTAAATGTTAACCATCACAGTCGGAAAACTCTGTGGAGAGATTAAAGCATTTTCCAAGACCTCTCAAAGTGGTGAAGCAATTTCCAAATGAATTCTGGTTGGAAACAGTGATACAGACAAGATATTGGCATCTTACTCTGCAGATACCACACATGGCCTCATCTCCAGCTGTAAACTCACACTCACCAGCTGTAATTAAACCTCACACAGAAAAGCTACATTCCATGGTTTATCCGTGGTGACAGGTTCTTATTGCCTCGTGAGTTCTCAGGCTGCTGGGCTGTGAGGTGGGTCCGGTTCCCCTTTGGACACAATTGTGATGGTTACCCCGGCCGGGGGAACAGGCAATTCATGGCATCGAGAGGCAGGCAGTGAAAGTGTTCCTCATCTGGCGGGGGTGGTCCTTGGTCATGCGGACGACATTCAGGAGAGAATGGGAATGGAAAGACCAGAGGTTGATGGTGACAGAGCAAAGAATAGCAAATGTCATGAGGGTAGCAAAACCAATACAGGCTCCCCAAAGCTGTGGATCCCTCAAACACCACCCTGTTTCATAAGGAGTGTCGGGCACTCTGGGAGTCCAGAAAAATGCTGTCAAGGGTGATTTGTGCAAAAAGACACGTTCTGAGAGAGGATCATAGCTTGTAGGTTGTTCTCACGTAGTGGCCTCAGAGATAGCTCAGGCATAATGACAGCTTTTGTGCTACAAATGAGAGTGAGACTTTTGTTGAGTTTCTACCCTTGCTATTGATACCTTCCCCACTCCTAATGGGAATTCCTCACGGTGAAGTGTGTGTGCATCTAATGGGCTCCTGTGCAGCCCCAGTCAGAGGACACTCAGTGAAGGGGCCATTCAGAAGTATGGAATGGCACTGCTTGGGTTCCCACAGGTATCCCCCACTTCTCCCATCATTCTTGTTCCTTTTGGAGTACATCATCTCCATGGGCATCCTGCAGTCTGCACCCAGCTAAGGAGATCCACTGGGGGTTGCTGCAGGTAGAGGAAGGAAAGGAAGGGGGGCAAAGTGGAAACAGGTAAATGCAAGAAATCTTCTGTATGCCTGGAGGACCACACCCGACTTCCCAGGAACAGAAACATGAAATAAAGAGATAGTTCTAGCTGGGCACCTAAAGCAATGATGCAGAGAGAGGAGATTTCTTTCAAGCAAGTCTTGAAAACAAAGTTTTTAAATGAAGTAAGGTTGTCAGCTCTTTCCAGCAGGATCTCTGTCTTCCTGTAAAACTTACACAGGTGTCAGCACATTGAGGGACTCCAGAGCATAAGTGAAAAATCACTGCAGAGAAAGGCAATCCTCTCTAATTTCTGTGATGTATAAATGCTATTTCTATCATAAACATGAAGCAGAAAGAATCAATGGAATACTAGCTTTGAATAAGGTGCAGTAGCAGACTCTTTGATAGACAAGTTTAATTTTTGTTCTCATCCATGTAGGTGTAAATCTGTAGTAAGTAGTCTGCTAATGGCAGTTGTGTTGTGTCAGGCTCATTTTATTCTCATCCATATCAGAATCTGATGCTTAGCCTTTGAAGTGTTAATTTCTGAAAAGTCCTACTGGCATAGCACAGAGTATGTAGTCACTGTCCAAAAACCCTTCCCAGCCTAATTGCCAGCTCCAGCATGTAAAACCCTAATGACTTAAATGGAATTATTCTAGAGCCACACTGATGGAAGAAAAATGAGAGATAGATCAGAGTTTTTGGTCTGAGTAATAGCATTGTTCAAGAACCTGTACCGTGTGTCTTAATCAGCAGTCCTGCAACATAATTGTCTGTTTGTTGTGTAATGTTCCTAGAGAATCTCATGCTATTTATATACCGTATATAATCCTCATAAGTAAATGAACAGCATTTCCTAAGGCTCAAAATCCTTTCTCCTATTCATCTCTTTTCACTGGTCTCAGCTCTTTCTCTCCATATTTTCCCAGGAACATAACTATGTTGATTGGAAAGCCCAAGAAAGAGCAGTATTGTGTTCTTAATGACAGAGGCAATTGAGACACTTTTGGAAGAAAACCAGATGGGAGGGCTCTATTTAAGGTCATGCATTTTAATCTCTCACTTAAAAAAATATGCTTTCCCGCTACTTCTCTGAAAACTTATCACAGCCAACATACAAATTAGGAAAATTTATCCAAGTGAATCCATTTGAATGCCATATTCATTACTTATGTTAAAACACACTCAGTAGAACTACTGTCTCTGAAATACAGGTCACTGGTAAAAAAATGTTGTATCACCATGACAGCTTTAACCATGTGTTGCTTTTATGCTGCATAATTCCTGCTTTATGAATAATAATGTATTGAAGGACTTAAATGAGAAATCCTATTAGGCAAGATTTAGGAACCACTGAATTTTTTGTTTATCCTTCTCAAACTGGCATCCTACCTCTTACAACTTGGGGTTTTTCCCCTCCCTGGGTTCTTGCTGAAAGCTTCTTTTAAAAGTTTTAAAGAGTTAAATGAGGTTCAGTTAAATACTGGATGTCTTGATCACAAAATACTTATTTGAATATGTACTTTGGGGTCTCTCTGGAAAAGAAAGTGTGTGTAGGAGGAGCTGGAAGGAGACATTTTAGCTTTCATGCTTGAGTATTAACTGTGCATTTGAATAACACTTTCTTTTAAAATAAACATGTCTATTTAAAAATATGCTTTGGACTTCTGGCAAGTAGCAGCTTATGGGGCTGATTCTGAGCTTTTATACCTGTGCAACAGCCTCCAAAGTGCCCACGTGCAGAAAAGAACAAAAATATGCAAAAAAATTGGTCTGATAGATGAGATTGAAACTGCTTTCTACACACTTAATAATTATCAAAGGAAATTAGAAAAGGCATTTCATGAGAAAAGAAAGACCTGAATCTGAAACATTGACTATGCTTGAGAAGACAATCATCTGATTTTTCAGCCCTGCTTCTAATCAATCTTTTGGCCACATGTCTTCTACAAGCTGCACTACCTCATCTGCTGGGCTCTGGGTTAGTAAAGGATGACAGTGCTCCTCGGTTTCATCTTTGGAAGTGCCTGCCAGGGCTGGTTTATGGCTCCCTCATTTCTCTGAGACACCAGCTATGCAGCCCTGCTTAGCAGAAAGTGAGAGGGAAATGTAACTGCTGAGACTCAGCTCGAGTGCTGCTAATGAAGGGAAACGTTACATAAGAGATTAGCACTATTAAATCTATTGTGCATTCCAGAGATCAGTTTAATAATGAACTACTTTACAGGAGACGAAGCTTGAATTTCATTTGCTTGTTGAAGAGTTACCCCCTTTTTTTTTTTTCCACCCATTTCCCAGGTTCCTTTGACAAAAATTCAAAGAGGCAGTAGTACGAGTACATGTTGTTTGGTACTGTGATCTGAGGACTCAGTTTTAGGATAAAGAATAACTTTGTCAGTACCCTGAGGGCACTAACAGGTCTTGATCATCCTGAGCAGCATCACCTGGGGTCTCCACCCACCCCTTTTGCCCATAGGTCCAGGAGCATCTGCTAAACACAGGGCTGAGGGGTCAACTCCGTCCTTGCCTTTGCCTGACAGCTGCTGGCAGGACCTTCTGCAATTGCCTGTCTCTGGTTCTGTGGAGCTGTGCCCTCTACCTGGCTCAACTTCCCTTTGGAAGCAGCTCTGCTTTTGTTGTTCCCTGATACACTGTCCTGTCTGAGAGACAGTACAGTATGTCCAATTTCAGATGTCTGTTGGTGAGGGAACCAAATTATGTGGTGTGAATCTGGTAGCCAGCCTCAAGGGAGCACAGTCCTTTGTGGACCCCCAGCCACCCTGTAGGTGTTATTTTGTTCAACCATCCTGTCTATGCAATGAGCAATCTAGACTTACATCTGTGTGGTTTTCCTGGAGGAAAGAAATTGTCCTTGTTGGACTTGGCTGCCTGGTAAATTTAATTCTGTAAGAGCTCGATGTGGATGAGACTCAGAAGTGCAATTGCTCTGTGGCAGTGCCCACTTTGTACCAGTGACACGGGTGAAGTCAGTGGGTGTTGGAATGTTCCCTCTTTCCTGTAACTCAGCTGCATGTCAGGCTCACTCCTATAGAAATATTCAGAGATCCCTAAAGCAGTTTTTGCCTTGGCACCTGCTGAACTAATTACTGCCAGTGCCTCTTTACCACTTCACCGTCATTTATAGACCTTCCCCCAAGTGCTGGAAGGCTGTGCTGTTATTAGAGCTGATGTGGCTCTAAATTGCATTTGCTCTTCTCAAATGATGGGGTGAGGGAGAGGCAGCTGACCCTAGCCCAAGTTGGGTGCTTTGCCTTCAGCCAGCTACGAGCAGTGTGTGGGTAGAGCACGGCACAGAACTGTGCCTCAGTGAAATGCTGAAGATGTGCTAATCACATCACCTGCCCTGCCTTCTTACATTAAAGGTTTGTCTTCTTTATCCTGGCTCCTTAATAAAGATTGTGTGTTTTATTTATATATTTATTTTACTAATGGAGCTTCATGTTAAATTTAAAGTCCATTAGAACCCCTGCATATAGAGTGCCCTTGAAAGTATGTTTGATTGCAGACTCATCCAAGTGTGACATGGAAAGCTCCCAAGTGTTAATGGGTTGGGGAAAACAAAGGTGGCTTCACTGGAATTTTTTAGTCCTTTAGTGACATCTGAAATATCTCCTAGGGAAAGTGCATATTGTAAAAAGCCTAAAGTGTTGAAAGGGTGTGTTTGGTAGGAAAGCGAAGACTGAATTCTGGGATTAAATCCTCTTGTGTGATCAATGTGATAATGACAGAAGTGCTCAAAACTCCCAGTGAGAAATCCATCTTCCCTGCAAAAAGGACATGTAATTGGGCTTTAGGTAGAGACAGAATCAGGTGGAGTTGAATTCACCTGCTCTGTTCATGAGTGTGGCTTAATGAAGGACCCTCCCCACACCATGGGCATGGAAATAGGCACTGCTGCCCTTGGCACACCTGCTGGGACTCGCAGGAGGCAGACCCCAGCAGGCGTTTTACTGACCCCAGCTGTAGTTCTGGGTGCCTTAAGGCACAATCACAAGTACACCAGGCACTGCTGATGGATCACCTGGCACAACAATGTCCCTCAAATGACCTAAACCTGTATGCCCTCTTTTCTGCATCCTGCCTTAGCTCCCCAAACGTGGCCCCCGTTTATGTAGGGGTTCCTGTAGGAGCAGAGCATGAGCTCACTTCTGTTCAGAGCACCTGAGATAAAGATAATCTTTGTGGTCTTAACTGTAGTCCTCTATGTCTCCACTTGCATTCCTAATGGTTTCATAAATCTGAATGAAGAAGCCAGTGGGACAGGATGATCTGGATTTTTGAGTGATGGAGCAGAAAGCAGCCAGAGTTGTCTGACACAGCAAGGGGTTTTTTTCCTGCCAATTTGAAGTCTTGCATGGTATATACATTGTAGATGATTAATAGCCTGGTTAATGTGAGATTCCTCCACTTGGTTGTAGATGTGAATTGATTGAAATTTGAGGCTTTTGTTGTTGTTGTTGATTTTTTTAAATTTAGTTCTTTGAAAGGAGTCCTGAGTTGTCCATTTCCACAGAGGAAGAAATATATTTTCTCAGAGGAGTAATTCTCAACTACTGCATCTGGGAACACCACAAAGCAGTGCTCAGAGAGTCTGATACTCTCAGTTCCTTTGTTAGCAACCTTTCAGTGTTAGCATTGCTTTAGGAGAGGAGGTTGAAGTTCGTGATTTCTTGTTTTCCAGAATGCTCTTTTTCTAAGCTTGAAAATTAAATTTTACTCCCCTCTGATTTTTTCCTTTTTCCTGTCTGTCTGCTGAGAACTTAGTTTTGCTCTTGTAAATTGAATATGAAATTGGATTTAGCTGAAATAGCTGTGCAGGGTTTAAATAAAATGGAGATATTTTGTGCCTTCAGGACTGTCTGATAAAGCCAGGATTAAAGAAGGTTAAATATAAGTTTCTTAAACCACCCCACGAAGGTTTCATAAATGCTTGAAAAGATGTAGGAGCTCTGAAGTTTTTGAAAAGATGCACCAATAGGTCCTGGAAAGCTACTTTTCTAATAATTATACATAAAAAACATTTGGTGGTTGATTCCCCCGACTGGCAGCTGAATGTCTTTATTAACAGGTCATGGTTGTGAGGTTTTTTTGCAAAAAGTCACTGACTGCTGTGCCAGTTTTGTACCTGATTATCTGTGTTCTTTCTGAAGTTACCTTGCCCCACGGTTACTCTATTTAGAAAATTACAATAAAAGCACAGAAATAAACAACTATTATGCTTCTAGAAAAGTTCAGGGCCATTTTGTTCACCTCCCCCCCTGCTTGAAATAATAAGGCAATCAGCAAAGTTATTGGTTTCTGACATGCTGCATGCATTCCCTAACTGGTACCATTTATTCCTCTGATTGAACAAGGACCTTTTTCATTTTTCAGATGAAGACTTTTCTTTTGTGTGAGTGCATATTCTTCCGTGGGGTACATTAACACCTAGGGTAATTTAAAAATATCTAGCTTGATAACCAGCAGCCATCTGTCTTTGGCACCACAAAGCTGTATTTTGAAAGGGTCAATTTAGTCTGTAGGGAGTTTTAATATTATTGGTTCCCAGTTAAAATTGCCTTGAGAATCTCTCTCTGCATTGCACTGCAGTCTGTGGACTGTACATAAACTGGTGGCAAACTGTCTTGCATGCTGTGCTCTGTGAATCTGCCAATGGAGGCTGTACAATCAGAAACCCTATGAGATAAGCAATTAATTAAATAGCCTTATCGGTTAAAAATGTGATTAGCTCTTAAAGCCTTTCTTGATAAATTTAGGGGAATATTGTCCTGTCCTAAGAGTGGCACCTCTTTAATGAGGCATTAAGGAGAAGTGGAAAAGACTGCATAGGAGAGGCATAGGCTTATGCTTCTGGCGTAAAGAACAATACAATAAGTAAATGTCTGAATTCTGAAATACCCCAAGGAATAGCTCAGTGAGACTCCATCGTGAGAAAGGCTCAGCAGGGTGATGCTTCCCTTTTTGGCATGGAAATGATTAGCAAAATTCCATGACCACAGTTAATCCCTACCTCAACCCTCTTAGGTGAATCAAGCCTCAGAGGAGGAGCAAATTTGCTCATCAGAGCAAATTCTGCTTTAGTTGAGGGTGCTAAGGTAATACTGAACACATCTGGATGCCAGCCTGGTGTAAGCACACACTAAGGGCTATCTAGTACAAACTGCAAGGCCCTTGCTGATAAGTATTGAGCCAAGTAAAGATTTGCTGTGCTGGAAAAGAAGCTGAAAACCAAACTCAGCGAAGGTTTTCAAATTAAAATATTGAATGAAATAAAATACTATTAATTTCAGCCAGAGGAAAACTTCCTGCTGATGATAATGGACACGTAATTTTATTCTAATTTTGCTGCTCTGATGCAGGTTTAACTGATTTTATCTTTGCCTGACTCTAAAATACAGATCAGGAATAGAGTGCTAGCAAATTTGGAGCATTGTGGTCCCCATTTATAGGTAGCTGCATCTTGCAAATACTTTTGGAGGATGCACAGAAGATTTAAAAAATAACACTGTCCGTTTTAGGAGGTAGATGGAAAATCATATGCAAGTAAAACTTGGAGGACTAGGGGCTTGTCTCTCTGACAGACCAGCTTAACGGCACTGGGGGCACTATATTTTAAAAGCAGCTGAACCAGCACAGGTTGCACTTGCAGTCCCTTCCCTTTGCATATGCCAGTGCATAATTACATGCTTACAACGCATTTTGGATCTGCACAATTGAGCAGCCCTACACGTGTATCTGGAATGCCAGCCTTCATGTGGAAATGGCTTGCCTACTGCAGTCATTTTATGTTTAAAAGTGGTCACAAACACACACATGCACAAAAGAACGCCATCAGTGCTCATTACAGGGTATTGTGTCCATTGGCACAGATGGAAAACCTGCGTGGGGACGTCAGCATATTAATTCCTGAGAACCAAAGGCTGTGAATTCAAAATGTGGATTTGATCACTGGAAGGGGTTTGGAAAGGCAGTGTTTGCAAAGTACTATCAGGGTACAGTGTTCCTAGTGTGCATGGGGATCTCAGGTATATCTGCAGCCTGTCCCAGAGAAAGAAAGCAGGGATCTGTTTCAGTCCAGCACACTGACTTCAAGCACCCTAATTAACCATTCAGCAGTGGGGCTTGTTGGTAATAACTCAGCTGGCACTCCTGTGTTTTGGATGGGTTTGTTCCTGGAAGTTGATTTGCCTTAAGAAATAGGTGTAATTTGCCTTAAGAGGAAGGTGTAATATTTATCTTTTATTGAAGAAAACTAACCAACAAATGCAAATGAT
The DNA here is from genome assembly GCA_013397175.1 of Platysteira castanea. NCBI lineage: Eukaryota > Metazoa > Chordata > Aves > Passeriformes > Platysteira > Platysteira castanea. The sequence continues at coordinate 39,005 of VYXC01007869.1, forward strand.
TGTTGGTTAACGTGTGAGAGTCAAATCCATCAACGGTATTTGAGAAATAGGTTTTGATCCACTGCAATTCATCCAGCAAATAGAACAAATAATTATGACAATTTCTACCATATGGGAAGAAAACAAAACAAAATACCTTTGTGTTTTGAAGACATTCTGCTTGTCCTTCCTTTGATTCAAGACTTCAGAAAGGATCTTGCTTTGGTGTCTGTGGATAACGTGCAGTAGCTTCTACTTTGTGTTCTCTCACAAACTTCTGAAGCTGCAAAGAGGAAAGAGTGGGAGATGAGAAGATATAAACAGAAAATGCAGCCAGCAATATATTTTTCAGCAGAGCGTGAGACTGCTGCATTTCACCTCTGTGTCTTTTGCAGGAGGAATTGGGTGCCTTGGTTATGACAGAGGACAGACACGGAAATGTCTTGATGCAGTGGAGATTTATAACCCTGATGGAGACTTTTGGAGGGATGGACCCCCTATGCCTTCTCCCCTCCTTTCCTTACGAACAAACTCTACCAGCGCAGGCTCCGTGGAAGGGAAGCTGTACCTCTGTGGAGGATTTCATGGAGCAGGTATTAAAATGAGTCCAACATTCCCTGCGTAGTTAAAATCAGTTTCACTGGACACAGACTGACCTGATGAGTGATCAACCCTATCAGGTGGCACTGGCATGCCCTGCAACCACAGAAGTGATTCTGCTCTTTGGACTGCCAGCTCCTAATGTCAATATGAATTGTGTTCTCTTTGACCTTTGCTTTTTTCCTTAACAAAACACAAAAATTTACAGATGTTTCTGATCTGTGCTAAACCTGCCCAAATCTAAAACCTCAGAAGAATTATTCTGGATTTACATTCAGAGTTAAAGAAATCAGGAGCTTAGTGTTTTATGGACATTAGAGAACTTGAGCATATTTGTTGAAGATTAAGGTCCTGTCCATCAATCCTTAGCCATGTTATCTCACTCTGCCTGTTTACTTACATGCTTTTTGTAATCAGTGTTGAAAACCTTGTGTACTTAATGAGTACCCTGGGTAGGGAATTGAGATACAAAGAGACTAAAGTTCCAGATCTGGTGCTTTAAATAATCCTAGCCCCATGGACACCTTTCTTCTTTTAAGTCTTCTTCCTTATGGTTTTGCTTAGCTCTATCTAGATCTCCAGTGCATATAACCTATATTTTTTTCATTATAAATTCAAGAGATTGCAAACCAAGTACACTTAAATGATTCTGCTACATGCAGCTGCTACCCCAAATTCCTTTCTAGGAGAAAGCAATAGCACAGATAACAATAGCAGTTATCCACTGCTAATAAATGTCATGTCAGCTTCCCTGTTGACCAGGAATGGTCACATGGTATCACTGGGAGATATGTCCTTCTCATTACACTTTTACTTGTATAACAGCCTCTAAACTTAAAGGTGCTGTTATTTTAGAATGATGATTTTCATCAGCTAGTTCACAACTTACCTTCTGCCTTCATTTGCTACTGCTTGAGGAAGCTGCTTCCCAAAACCAATTGTTTGGCAGCTCCCTAGCAGGCATGTTCTCGTGTCATCTCTGATGGAAGTTCTGTGACGTCAGACCAATTATGCTTATGACAAATCACTGTGTTTCCATAGCAAACCTTGTGCCATCCTAGTCGACTTTTTCTCAGAAATATTATGAAGGAGCATAAGTTAGTGGGTAAAAATTTCAAAAGGCTAATCATGGGAGGTGGTTGAGTCACCATCCCTGGAGGGATATAAAAGACATGTGGATGTGGAACTCAGGTACATGGTTTAGTGGTGGGCTTGGTAGTCCTAGGTTAATGGTTGAACTGGATGATCTTAAAGGTCTTTTCCACCCTAAATAATTTGATGACTCTGTGGTCATTAGCACTGACAAATTCAGCAATTTGTTCAAGATGACTAACAGGTTAATATGAGATTTTCTGACTAGGGTAGCTTCAGAGCCATAAAAGCACTTTCTGTACAATATCACCACATTCTGTCACTGAGTCATGTATAAAGAGTGGTTGTTCTGGGAGAGGTTGAAAGTCCTCCTGTGGATTTCAAGAAGGCCATCTTTTGTATATTTGTATAATGGGTCCTGATTCCTCCCTCTACCACTGCAATCTATATAATTATGTGTAGAACTCCTCTGCACTAATAACGTTATTTAGATTGGAAAACAAGAAGTCAAAGTTAGGAAATGCCAGATTTGCAGTTACCTGTGCAACCTGAATCCTGACCCCCTACGTGTGCACTCTGTATACCAGCAGAGAAGTAGTGTGTGGTTGTGTTGTTAGACACTGCTACGGTGTCTATTAACAAGGGAGCCAAAACAAGAGTCCCACTGTCAAATCAAGTGTAACCACGTATTTTAGCAGTTGAGAGGAACCTGTACCTTAAAGACAGGCTTCTTAATGTGACTTTCAAGTTACTATAGGAAAAGGGCTTTCTAAATGGTCACAACAATAACAGCTTCTAGCTACCATCACCAAGACAAGGATGGGCAGAGGCCATAAAGAGGTCACCCAGCTGGCCTCTCTCCCTGGCCACACGTTCTCTGCATGCTAGAAAGGGCTCTTGCCTGATGAACTCTTTGGGGATGAAGGGTGGAGTGAGAGAGGGTTATTACTGTCACATGGGAGCTTGGAGAGGGTGACTTGACTCTGCACTTTCACAATTACAGCTGCTCAGCAGCTTCAAGGTACAGAACAGCATGTGCTGCTGCTGCTTTGGTAGCAGATAGGACTATTTTAGAATATGTTTGTTTGGTTTTAGTCTTTTGGGCTTCCTGGCATGTCACTTTGGTTTTTGTGAGGGATGCGACCGAAAGAGGATATTCCGATTTTACAAAACATTGTAATTTAGTTTCAGCCAAGTGGAGTTCTTGGAACAAGCTGGAAGCACAGCTGTAGTCTTTGGGTTTTCTGCCTGCTGAACACCAAATGGCTGCTGTGAACATTTAAGAATAAGCACAGCAGAGAAAAAAAAAGAAAATAAGCCAAAATCACTGCTGCAATGCAAAGTCTTAGCCTATGAGGCTGAAACTAACCCTGTCTATAGTATAGATCTGTCCCAAACTCTTCAGCCTTCACTTGCCTTTGCATTTGCCTAAACCCTCTCTTGATCCAGCAGGAAGTTGACCTGGTAAAGACACTGTTGCATGTTAATTTTTAACTGGTACCTGTCATGCTCTGTATGCCCTCCTGCATGCCTGTAGACCTAAGTGGATCATTAGACCCCAGAGATGCTCTAGCCGAAGTGGAAAAGCAGCTGTTAACTGCTTAAAGGGCCCTAAATTTGGATGAAAGGATGAGTACTGCTCAGATACCATCTTTTCTGAGTCCCATATGACAACCAAAGTTTTGTGATGGCAGGATTCCCATTCCATATGTATTGCCTGTCACAAGTCCTTGTCTGCCTGAAGGCAGAACAAGTGGTGCAGCCCTAACATCATCCTCGGGAGCAGAGGAAGAAAAACTGCAGCTACTCCAGAGGGAAGTCAGCTTGGCGAGCTGACAATAGCAATAGGAGTCCTTCTAAAAGATGAGTGAACTCCAAAGTGTGTTCAAGCTTCCTCTGAACTGCAAGGAATATTTTCCACTGTTGAGATACGTTGGTAAAGCTTGTAAGGCTTCCCCTGCTGAGGCTAGAAGCTTGTTCAAAGCCTGGCCATGGAAGAGAAAATGGGATTAATTCAGCTGAAGCTTAGACACTTCTCTGCAGTGCCTACACTAAGACCTTGGTAACCCCAGGCTCCCTGCAGCAGATGGAGAACCACAGACACTTCAGAGGGAGATTCAGATCCTTGGTGCTTTATATCTGTTCTGAAAGAGCAGAAAGAAATTCAGAACTCTGAGGAGCTCTCCTGTCTCTTAAAGCTTCATGTTTTAATCAGGCTGTGAGGGACTCTGACTTGGCTTACCTAGGGCAAACACATCAGGAACTTGGTGTCTATGGTTTGATGGTACAAACACCTGAGGGACCTCTGTATTGTATCACTAGCTGACGAATGTTGCATGTTCCTACAGTCATAAGTACACACAAAACCCACGTCTTGTTTTGAATCTGTTTCGTCCCTAGTAAGACTTGCAAAAACTTCATCTGTTGGCCAGTAGTTTATACAAATTAGCTCATTTTCTACTAAAACTATTTTGGTAAACAGGAGCCATTAATGTGCTTGTCTCAACTCCAGCTCATGAAGCCTTGTATCGTGAATGTTGTCATTTTCTAGAACTGTTGTAGGATTCATCAAGATAATCAGACATGTTTTAAATGGTTTTTTTTCCATTAGTTTATAGTTCTGCACAGAGTGAAAACATTAGCCCTAGTATGAATACTCAACAGGACTCAGTGTGCAACAGCCAGCCAGATTTCTGCTAAAATACTGCCACATCTCCTGCTGTAACTGTGAATTTTAAACCAGCCTTTGCAGCCTGACTGTACAGTATTCTTGTTGTCATGTTTTATTTCCTTTGCATTGAACTAAAACCTGTCACCTGCACAGGCTGACAGCTACTGACAACAGCCCGTGCCCAGCAGAAGCCTCATTAGCGTGGCTTCCTGGTGGAGGGGGGAGCAGCTCTTCAGGTATGCAGGATTACACCCTTATAAAATGCCTGCCAGATCGGGTTGCCTTTCTTTTTGACTGCTTCTGAGCATCACAAACATGTTTTTCTGGTGAAAGGAATGAAAGCAAGGGTGTGTGCCTGTTTGCTGGGACCATGTCATCTGCTGTCACTGTCTCTTGTAGCCTGTGGCTGGGGGTTGTAGCTTTAGTTTCAGGATATAGATGTTGGTCCAGCTGCCTGTTTCACAGATTTGAACTAAGAAATTGAAATCCAGAGTTGATTTTTTTTTTTTTTTTTTTAACTCGAAGTATCCTGGCTGTATCAGCAGGACCAGGGCAGTGATTGTTCCCCCTGTTGAGGCCACATCTCAAATCCTGGGTTCAGTTTTGGGCCCCTCACTACACAGACGACATTGGGGTGCTGGAGTGTGTCCAGAGAAGGGCAATGGATCTGGGGAAGGCACTGGAGCACAAGTCTCCTTGGGAGTGGCTGGGGTGTTTAGCCTGGAGAAAAGGAGGCTCAGAGGGGAACTTATGGCTTTACAACACCTGAACGGAGATTGTAGCCAGATGGGGGTTGGGCTCTTCTCCCAGGTAACAAGTGACAGGACAAGAGGAAACAGCCTCAAGTTATGCCAGGAAGGTTTAGATTGGATATTAAGGAAAATTTCTTCACCAAAAGCACTGTCAAGCACTGGAATGGGCTGCCTGGTGCGGTGATGGGATCACCTGGAGGTGTTTAAAAGCCATGTAGTTGTGGCACTGAGGAACATGGGTTAGTGGTGGCTTGGTAGTGCTGGGTTAGTGGTTGGACCTGGTGATCCTAGAGGCCTTTTCCAACGATTCTATGATATTAATTAAAACGCCATCTTTACTGTGATGCTGTCACCCATGTGACATCAACTGATGTGCAAAGTACAGGTACAACCACCTCAATGCAAATGACGAAATGTTTAACCAACCCACTCTTAGCAGCACATATCCCCTAAAAGGTCTTATAATTCCATCAAGTAATGGGTCTTGATGTGGAATTGTCTTTTTTTTGAACTGGCAGTTTTGCCATCGCCCTCCTATGTAGCTTAGAGCAGAGGAGGTGAATGTACTGCTTCCCTACTGTGTATGTTGAAAATTTCTGAAATGTGTTTAGTCTTGTGCAGGACCAGAGCTGCTTAATCCAGTTTTGTTATTTACTTACTGATGTCAAGTAGAAATTAATTTTTCACTTAAATAGTGTTACAGCCAGAGGAAGGGAAAAGGGAAGAAGTATCTATGAACTGGGCACACAAGAATATAAATTATTTTGTGCTTGCAACTATTACCCAGGATAGGTGACAGTGATACAGGGTCCTATTACCTGTGTTAATTTTGGTTTAAAACAAAACAAAACAAAACAAAACAAAACAAAAACTTACCATGGATTAATTTTCTAGTTTATTCTTCCTCTTTTACATCAACTGCAATTCATGCATTGGAATAGAAGCAGCTCTGCTTGCAGCAGTGCAGAACTGTGTAGTAATTACTGTATTCCAGCTGAGCTAATGAGTTTTTATCTCCACACTGCCCACTCCTAACAGTGGACAGGCTTAATAGTTACTTATTTTCACTAATCTCCCATAAAAGTTGTTCCACTTAGTCTCCTCCATTATGTGATTTAGATGGAGAATCATTCTAGTGCTTGTTTTTTATTATAGCAGTTATGAAACATTACTAGAATTAAATATAGACATATTAAGGAGTCTGGCACAGTAAATACTGCACTTGTGAAGCTTGGGGGTTGAGATATTGGAACAAAACCTGTTTCTCCAGCACCTTCCCATGTTCCCAGCTAAATAAAGCAGAGGTTCAAACCCCGGGCTGCTTATCTCCAGCACTGTTTGTTTCCCTCTGTTAAAATTTACTGAGCACAGATGAATAATTAAAGTTCTCCTGCCCACAGTTGTTGCCATTTGAATAAATATTCCCACCAATGGAAGGGATTCAGGGCCCCTGTATTCTGCTCAGCACAGGACTCTGCTCAGGGCTGCAGGCACTGCAATGGCTCTGCAGCCCACGAGCCACGTCCACCCCAAAAAAGTCTGCTTGACCTTTCACCAAATTCTCCCCCAGCACCAGCGTGAGCTGCTGGCATTGGGAGAGACCTCTGCAAATGCTGCCTGCCCAGGGAGGGCTGCCCATCTACCCTGCTCATTAGCTGGGAATGTGCTGCGTAAATGAGGCCAAATCAGGTCAGGGGAATTGCTGGGCAGCAGCACCTGCTCACTTCACATCTAAATTTGACCTGCTCACTCTCTGGAAGCATGATATTAGCAATTCAGTCCTGCTTCTCACTAAGGCTCATTTATTGTTTATAAAGGGTTAATGAATGATTAATAGATATTTTAATGCATTTTAATTAATTGCTGAAGAGGTCAATGGGTTCTTTAGAAACATGGCTTGTAGCCATGTATGACATCCTCTATTGTGTTCATAACTGCCTGTCATGCATACAGTCTAAACATGTTTTATATCCTCTATAAATAATGCATAAACCTATTGTAAGGCATTTAGAAACAGTATTTCAGGGTGGGCTGAGCCCAGTAGTTCTTACTCAGATTTGCAGTTTTTACTCATATGAGTTCATACTGCATTGACTCAGAGAGCACTGACCCTGCTGCCTCTGTAACCCGTGATCCTGCTATCACCTGCTTGTAACATCGTCCTGAAAGAGGCCTTGGCCATGAAGAACAGGCATAATCTGGAAAGATGTTAAAAGCTTAACTAGATGGATCAGTCCCAAAGATAACAGTTGAAGCAACTGAATAAGAAGTTCCCTTCTGTAGACCAGCCCATTCTTTATATATCTATATCTATATATTTAATTTTGGTATACATTTATTTGTGAGCGAATGGGTCGGTCACGAAACTATGGTCCTGAAGAATTACACAGCAGATCAGGAGGAGAGAGGACCTGTCTGTGAGAATGAATCTTACCTTACTCCATGCAGGTGCTCTGAAAACAGTAAGCTGCCACAGTGGTAAATCCAAGCCCCAACCTTCCTCCCAGCTTTGGCTGTGCCTGGCAGGATGCACTGCCATGGTACTTCACATCACGAAGGCTGGCCAGCATGTCAAACAGCCAAGCCAAGTTCCCTCTCCTGTGCATTCTCTGCCTGCTTCTGCCACAGGCACAGATGATGGATGTCCTTGACCCCACGCGGGTGCTGGCTGTGTCACGCTAGTGAGGCTGGTGGAGTTAGGGAGCAGCTCACACACACAAATGGGATTGAAGGCCACAGACTTGATGAACTTATTATTTTTCCTACTGCAAATGAGGAGTCAGGACATCTGGTGGTAATGATCTAAATGCACTTCTATCCTATTGCAACACAAACATGAATTCCCAGGTCACCTAACTCCGCCTCATGTAATTATGGAAGCAGCTATTAGTGGCAAGGAAGATAAGTAGCAGGGGCTAGGCCCATGTGTTTGAAATCATTCTCTGGTACAGATAATGGCATGAAGAAACAGGTACAAACCAGCAGGGGAGGCTGAACAGCTTCAAGGCAGCTCTGGGTGGCTGTTTGGTGTCAAGAACTGGGGGAACAAGTGAAAGAAACACCTGAGTAAATATTTCAAGGACTGATGAATTGGCAAGCACCTTGTGATATTCAAGTGCTTTTTTCCATGGCAAGAGCAGAGCAGACAGCAGTTTAACTGCTACAGGTTTGGTGTCTTTTTATTTTTTTAATATAAACGGATTTATGGCAAAAGATTACAGAGCATATTAGAAACCTTCAAACTGGAAAGGAGAAGATGTTGTGTCAGCCTGAGAACCAAGATCAGGAGGAGCTCAGGCAGGTGGCCTGTGTGAAGATGTCCCAGGGCACAGAGCACAAGGACAGATGTGACACTGAGACTTCCCCCAGCACACAAGGTGGCTCTGCTCTAGATAAAGTTGCTGAGGTGCTGCTGGCCATCTAACAGTGTGTCAGTGTGGCTCTGTCATTGCTAGAAGGCAGGTGAGCCTGTCCCCAAATCCTCTGGGTATCTTTGCCTTGCACTGGTGCAGAGGCATCATGACCCCTGACTTGGCACATGCTCTCACTGTCTCCACAGCTCTGCTTCCTCATTCCTAAACTGGAGCAAACATCCCAGCTATGTCAATGGGCTTCTGCAAGAAACAATGAAATATCAACCCCATTTCAGCAAACTTGCCATAGATTTAACTCCCGTGAATAGAAATTCAGAATTATATTGTTTTTTATTTTAGTTCAATCCTCTAGACACTGAGCAGGCTACAGCAGAGTGAATTTATTTATCTTGGCTTACAAACATAACAGCTGCATGGTTAATAGTCCTGGATGAACTATGGATTTTCTACCTTCTGAGCATATTGCCTAATTCTGCTACATCTGCCTCCGTTTAGCCCTCCCAACTCAAAACATAGTAATTGTACCTGAATTTTTGGTTACAAATGAGAAAGAAAGGTCAAAAAAAGGACCAGAAGTGGTAATAAATACTATTGTCGTATGGAAAGTTGTTCCTTCCTTCCTTCTCAGCCTCCAAATTGTAAATGGAATGTGGGTAAAAAAGAAAAAAAAAAGACAGATGAAAAAGCAGATCAAATATTTATGTTGCCTGCAGTCATACTGGGGGTCTTTCCAAGAATCATTCATCTTGATTTATGTTCAGTCCTGATTCAAATGGCATGAGAAAACTTATGGCATAAAATGAAGTCTGACCATATTTGGGGAGTGAATCATAAACCTTTCCAAGAAAAAACCTGATTGTGTATATGGAGTGCAGGCAATCACTTACTGAAAATTAATTTTTTTGTTCTTTTTTTTTCCTGCACATTCAAAGAAAAAAAATATATGAAAAACTGTGGGAAAGTGTTTTATTTGCAGACCAGAATATAAAAGATAATTTAAGGATTAGACTCATTTTGCTTTGACTACTGTATTTGCATATATAAAATACAATTTCAACACTCATAAATTAAACATTTTCAGGTGTAACTTGAGTTGTCACTGGGAAGAGATGTATTTGTAGGCTCAGTGTTAACTTTCAGTCTGCACTTGTACATCAAAAAGACATAACAGTACCAAAAGAGTTCTGACTCTTTTTTTTAACATACTGCAATTTCTGGTGAGGATAAAGTTACTCTGGGATTAATGATCCCTCTGCTGGTTTAGCCTCTTTCTTTCCTGAGTAAATCGCTGTTTTACTGCTAGAGAAGGATCTGCATTCGGGTTAGGTTTGTACAATTGGAATAATTCTAATATAAAGTGGTTTAAATCCTGTGCAGAAAAACACGGTGTAAGAAAGTTTCTTAAAACTTCTCATGGTTAAACAAGAATGTGCAGAAAAACACTGCCTCCACAGAGACAAATAAAATGAATGAAATCCTTTCATTAGGTAAGGTGGTTGTCTGGTGAGGAAGAATAATGCTATGAGGACAGAGAGTTGTGTGGGGTGGCTTTTTAAGAAAGTAATCTCTGTAATACAGTCGATTTATTTTTGTTGGTGTCACATGATTCTCTTGTAAGCAAAACTGGCTGCTAAGATACTGCCTTAAAAAAATAAATAGCAATTAAATAAGGTGAATCAATGAAATAGAATCAGGCATTATTTGCACCTTCAATCAGCTTACTTGGATTAAAGCCCAAATCCAGCATTACAGCCTGGAATCAAAGGTTCTATTCTCTTTGAAAAGCACCACCTTCTCTGTTGTTCTTACCAAGAAAAATTAGGAGAAAAAATAAATTAAAAAATAAGGCTTGAGAACTGAAGTTTTTCAATTATTTTCTCTTTTAAATAGAAAAGGTGCAGTGTTTTTCCTGAAGTATGACTATTTTGAGCAGCGCGTTGCCTCACATGAACTTTCTCATCTAAAGGGTGCTGTTTCCTTTCCTTTAAACAAGATAAGACCAGAGAACTGATTGCTTCCCTTATTTAAAAAACATGCTCTTTTTATCTCCCAAGGGTTAAGAGTTAACTAACACTCCATGTGCTGGAAAGCAGAATTTCTAGAGTGGAACAAAACCAGTTAGAATATCCCACAGAAAAGGGAAGCAAGGGACCCCAAAGGTTGGGAGTCACCAGGGTCAGGAAAAAACACAGCAAGGCTTGTAAGGAAGGGTTGCTGAATCTGCCTTTGATGTTTTAATTATGATTTTTTTTTTCTGAAGTGTTGCAACCACTCACAGAATGTCTTGGTTCCAGCATTTGATTATTTTTCCTCTGATTGTCTCATTTTTGTCATCACCGATGCCAAAGAAAATCCAGGCATAAAAATTTATTGCATAAAAGAGACAATCTAATAAAAAAACCACAGAGACAGGAGACTCCTGTATCACAGCTTTGGTCTGTTTGTGTCTCTGTATTTGCCTCAGGAAAAACCTCTTTACTCTTGCAGGGTCATATACGAGTTTGCTGCTACTGGCACATTTTATTTGTTTGCTGTTTATCAGTCACGTCTTCTCTCTTCACATGTAAATGGCTTTTTTACCAGTTTGCTGTCCTCTATCTTGAATGGGTGCAGTTGTCTCGTGTATTATTATTCTCCTATAAAATCCAGGTTCAATAGCAAACCATCATAGCTTGTTTCACAGAAAGGAATGGAACAAAGACTATTCAGATGAGACTGTACCCTGAAATCTTACTCAAAGCTCCTGGAGAGTAAGCTTGTGGAGATCTGTGAGAGTCTCAGAGGTCTGGCTTTGGACCAACAAAAATTGTATCATAGTTAATTGTGACACAAAGCAGAGGAGGGGGAGAGAACAGGTTGTGGATGCTGGGGTGGAAATGCTGTGCTGCCCTCCTTCATCAGATGAAAGAGAATAGAGATGGTGAATGGTTGGTGATTGGATTCCTTAGATAAGCACGAAAAAAATGTGCAGAAATGCCCACAAAACTTGTACAACATCCACAAATCTTGTGTATGTTCAGAACCTGCAGAAAACAGAACTGTCCTGTATCTACTCAGCAAGGAAGCCAGTCCTGGAAGGAGAAGTCTTGTTTCCATCTGATCTCCCCGCATCCCAAAGCTCCTCCTTGCAGAGGAGCCTTAGAGGTATTTTAAATCCCACCACACAACATCATTACAACATCAATACCAATTTTGCATGGAACCTAAACCATGACAGTCTATGCTGCTGTCCAAGGAGAAAGAACCAAGGCTGCTGTCCTCTGGAGAAATATGTGGTCTGTTTCCAACATGAGAAACAATCAAGTGTCTCTGGATGCTCTTCTGCTTTTCATTCTTTTGCCCTTCTTCAGTCCTTTACTGTCAGTTACACATAAGGGCAGTGCCCAAACCATGAGGTGCAATAGGGCAGTTGCTGCTGGTTTGTTTGTTTAAAAAAACTTGCCATAAGGGATAGCTCAATGGGAATCTCAGTCCAGAGCCTGTAAATTTTATCCTGTCACCAGCCTCTTAAGACTCAATAAAACAGCATTGAGTATTCATTGTTTCTTGCTATGATTGTTCTTATCCTGGTACCTCTGAAGTGTCTGTTCTTGGAAGTCTGAGACCTGGCTTTTAAGACATCTCTCCCGAGGCTCATCTGACAGCAAAGCACGTGCATGTCCTCAGCTCAAAGTAAGGAAAGTTTAGGCTAAGGTTACTTACTGTGAGAAAGCAACTTTAAGACGAAAAGAAAAATGAGAAGAAATGAAAGATGGTTTTATTTTTAGGAAAGAACTTGATTTTGAGTAACAATTATTGCAGAGCTCAGGACTGTTGTTAGCAGAGAAAGGGTTTGTGCTCTTGTAGGAAGTTTAACATAGCTCTACTGGTTCTCTGCTTCGTGGTGATTCTTTCATTTTTCGCTCATCACTGTAAAAAGTTTCTTGTTGCAGGACTGGAAGAGGCAATACTCTGTCTCGGTTTTTTTTTGTGATTTAATGACATTCTTCTAACCTGCCTGTCCATGACAAATTCCTCAGCATTTCAGACATCTAAAGTGTGTTTAGAGTCTTGGAGGGTTTTTCTGTCTTTATTTCTCCCTAAGTCACAGGATGTCCAGACTGTGCACCCAAGAAAAGCCATAGTATTGGAGTGCTTCCAACAGCCTGAGAATTGCATCTTGGTCGGGGCAGAGAAAAGAACCCACGGCATGCAGGCATACTTGAGAGGCAATACTCTGTCTCTAAAAGATGAGCATCTGACAATTGATTGCAGGATAAAATGCCACCTGCATACTTATACCAAGATGGAGCACTTGAAGCTTTTGTCCCTGCAGCTGCAACTGGAGCCCAGAGTATGAGGACTGGGTGCACTGTGGAGATTTCCATCTGCACGATTTCATTTGCTGTATGTTGGTAATTTGTGCTCTTTGCACAGCGTTAGTACCACAGAAATTACCTTATTATTGCCCCCTTTCAGAAGAGTCATAATAACAACTGCCCAAACCTCTTTGATCCTGTTTGACTTGCCCCCTGATCCCTGCTGTTGTTGTCTCTGTTTTTCAGCTCGTCATGAAGTTATCACCAAAGAGATCCTCGAGCTGGATACGTGGGAGAACCAGTGGAACGTGGTGGCCACCAATGTCCTCATGCACGACAGTTACGATGTTTGCCTGGTGGCTCGGCTGAACCCGCGGGATCTTATCCCTCCTCCCCCAGATTTAGTGGACCAATAGAAGTTCAGTGATTCTCAGTGCTTCCAGATTCTGCAGAGACTGAAGAATTTGGGGAGACAAATGCTGCATTGGCTCTGGATCACAGCTGAATCCCACAGAGAGGCAATGGCAACATGTGCTTAAGGACAGAATTGCCTTTGAGCTGTGCTTCTCTGACGATGCTTAATTTGCTAGTACTGGTGCTCTGGACTTCTGTGGTTGAAAGTCAAGGTTGTCCAGCCTTTGTGTGTGGCTCTTCATCTCCAGCCTGGCTGTGCAAGCTCCAGTGTTGGGTGCAGCCTGGGCTGCTGGGACCCTTTGCCCCTCAGGCAGAGTGGCAGCCCAGGGCTCAGTTCACAGCAGACATATGACAGAAGGTTCTAGACAGGGAAATCCCTCCTTTGCTGTTCATCCCACTTGGATCTACTTAAGCTACCCAGGAAGCTAAGAAATAGATGAAGTCAGCTGATGAAAACAAGTGCCAGACTGTAATTGACCGATGCAAAGGGAAAACATAGAAAAACCTTTGTTCGAAACAAAATCCCATTAGCCAAGGTCCATTAGCCAAGAACACCAGCTCCTGCAAGTGTTATCTGAAGCACAGACAGGACAGTCAAGACATCCTGTCTTTGCTAATAGACCTGAGCCTGTGGTAGTAGAAAACTAATCCTTTGGCAGCAAGTCACAAATGAGTCTTTCAGCAGGGTTGGTAGGCAGTCTCTACCAAAGACAAGAAGAATCTTAAATTTACACATAGATCCTATTTATTACAAGGTCTGACGTGACCAGGATCTTAGAGCTCAGTTAGGAAACTTCCTCTGAGAGATGAAGATGGGGATGCAAACTAAAAGTAATAAATGAGACCAGTATTATCTGCATATCAGCATTGCAGCTACATGGAAAGGAGAGATGTGCTAAATAAATGTCTATATAATAGGAATATCTTTAAAGAAGTAGCATAAGACAAATTCTCTATCAACAAAATTGGTTATAATCGCAGGGAAGAGGAACAATTCAAAGGCAGTGTTTCTGAAGGCAGTGTTAGCCTTTATAGGGCTTGAAGACAGTAGGTTAGAGTGAAAATTGTTACCAGTACTGCTATCCCATTTCAATTACCAGTAAATATTCATCAGCTCTCTGGTGGCTACCTTGCAGTGTATCTGTCACTGCCTGGGCAGTGAGGACAAGAGAACTGGAAATCTCAGGTGTGTTCTTGGGCCACAGCTGTCAATGACAGCACGCTGCAATGCAGACAATGTCAGAGGCAAACATAAGAGTAAACAGTGACATTGTATGAGAATGATCACTGTCAGCAAGAAGTGGCTTTTGATCACTACAAAAGCAGCAAGAAGAGTGGAACAAAAAAAAGGCAAAGAAATGAGGGAGTCCATCAGGTAGTTTATCCATAGTTACTTCCAGGATTTCTATTTTAGAGCATCTCGATTTTCTCTTTCAATCATGTTTTAGGCTGCAAAAATGCCAGGTTTTTTTTAGTTGCTTTTTTGACTGCAGTGCTTATGGCAGAGAGAGATGGAGAGGATGATCCAAAAGCCCTTTCCCAATTCTGACTTTTGTTATTCATGAATTATTCTATAAATATCCAGTGGGAATATTAAGCTGTCATGTAAAAACTGTTAGCAGGAAGACCACTAAGTTTTCCTGATAACTCTAGTAGGACACTGAGGAATGCTCAGACAATAAGGGAGTTGGGAGGAAAAAATAAGGGAAAACATAGAAAAGGAGAAAATCCATGAGCCTTACAGCTAACTGCTTGTCTTCCTTTATGTTTCCCAAGCAGAATGTGTGTCACAGCCTAAACACGTACTCTTGTGTTTGTATCATTTCTGTATTATTCAGCCATCCTTTTTTCTTTCCATTGCTCCTAAGTAGGTCATCGCCTGCCTAGAACAGAGTTGTGACAACCATGAACTTCAGTGGTACAAATCAGTGACAAGTTCCTAAAATCTCAACCCCTCTGGTCACCACGCGCTGTTGTAGGTGTAAGATTAAGGAGGCAAACCCTACTTTAATAAGTTTTTTAACCAAATCAGCAGAAAGTTCTTCCAATCAAGAACCGTCCAATATTGGAAACTCTTCAACTTTTGTTTTTACTGCAAAATAATGGTAATTTTTTTCTAACTTCTCTACAAGGCTCTCAAGGCAGCTGGAAGCAATGCTCTTGAGCATCCATTATGGGTTTCCTTGTGAAACTCCAAATTCTGCAACTGTATCTACTGATTTTGTTTTCCATCTTTTTGTTTGCTTGTTTGTTTTAAGGAAAAATGTTTTAAAGGGTTTTTTTGATCTTTGATCTCTGCTTTGTGGTCTATTCCTTACGGTTTTTGTGATTTAAAGCCTGGGCTAATCTACTGGGTTTCATTGTCTGAAAGACAATCTATTTGGAATATTTCAAGGGAAGAAGGGACATATTTGCAATCTTTCATTAGTCATATTTGACCATGTATGTGAAACTCAGCTGACACTCCTCTATTACACTTTTATTCCAGTAGTGAGCTGGCCATTTCTTTTGCATTTCGTGTGTTTTGCTCTTTAGACTGATATTTAATGAGCTGGATGGAAGGACAGTATATACTCTGAGAAGGTCTGTCTTGATAACTGAGGAGAGTAATGACATATATTTTATATACTGGCCTTGCAATCAGTGAGCTTGAGCTGCACTGGGCAGTTAACAGGGTTTTTTCCATGCAGCACGGCCAAATGACCTTCCCTCACATGCACTGAGCACCACCTTTCCTGCTGCCCATGGGGCCTGACTGCCAGTGGGGACCCTCATGTGCCTGTCTCTGTTTCTGCCCAAGTCAGAATGTCTAGCATTATTTATCAAGCAGGGGAATGGGATTTTTTTCTGCATTAAATATCTAGGATGGGGGCACTAACTTCTTAATTTTATGTGAGCCCTATTCAGTTCCTGAGTTGCCCTTGGGATGACTACGATTTCCAAACCAATATTTGAAAGTGGTGCTTGTCTGAAGGTAGAAGCAGAAAGCATGCTTACTGAGAGGTATAGAACTCAGCCAAAATCCTTCTGAGAATATAAGAATCTGCAGGTCTGCTATGTCCATGGATAATCTCACATCGCTGTGAAAATCATTAAGAGTCTTGAGTTCTTCTATGACAAAACCTGGTGCAAAAAATAAAATTTAAATAATTACAGAGTATGCATTCTCCAACCTCCACCAAGTGTGGGTTTCACTGAAATAATATTTTACTGCAGCCCCTTTCCATCTGAGCAGCAGCTAGCTGAGTGTTTCATCAAGGCTGAATTTACATCATCCATAACTCTAAAATGCAAGCAGTGCTGGAAGCTACTGAGTGTTTAAATGAGTGGGGGGTTATGAAGCAAAAGCATATACTACAATTTCACTTGAAGTGCTGAAATACTTCATCAGTCCCCATACATGAAGAAAAATGTTGGAATGGTAGCTGGTCATGTGGCACACAGGGAATAAAGCAGAAAAAAAAAATACAATGCTATGAAAAGCTAATTGAAGCTCTCCATTTTTATCCCCAGCTAATGTTTTATTTTGAAATTGTCCGTAGATAACTGATTTCATAAGGATCCCTGCAGATTTCTCATGTCTGTTTTCATACATGTGGTCACACAGGAAACCATCAGGCATCTGACTACTCATCCTCACACAGCACTGCTGGGGTTGGTCGCCTGTGCCTCAGTCCCTGCCCACAACAGGCAAACACACTTTGTATTGAAATTTATGGGGCCGTGACTGTGTTGTGTTCCAGCAGACACACATTTCCACTCAGAAAGCCTTGATTTGCCAAAAGAAAATTGCCTTGGTGCACACAGAGCTGTCAGCTTTTCTACCAGCACTCCCAAATATGCTCCAGGGAAGAGGCTGAGGGAGCATCAATACCAGAGGCCAACAGCAGAGATGGGAAGTGCTCCCAGGGTGTTACAACACGTGATGGAGCCAAGGTGGGATGAATGTTCCTCCCCATCTCTTCCTGGGGATGGTTCAGAAGAAAAAGGATTTTGCCCTGGATCCTGATCCTGTATTTTTTCCTCTACTTGAGATAGATACTGAGATTCATGATCATCTGTCAAACAATGAAAATAAATAGCTAGAATAATTTTTTTAATGTTAAGATATATTCATAAAGATCTATGTTGCTTTTCTGATGATTTGGAAGGAAATGACATTCTTTTAATAAGCTGTTTACCTAGTGATTGCTGTCTTAGCTACAGGAATAGTCCCTTTCACTTGCTGCTATCTTAATGGATTATGTAGGTCCTCTGAAAATAAGTTTCATGAATCACAAATCTTTGAATCACCTGGTCAGAAACTCAGTTCTCATTTGAAAATATCTGTAGCTCTCCCCACAGCTTTTCAAGTGGACTCTAGCTCCAGCTTCAAAGAAAAACCATTTCACCCCCAGTTGTGCTCAGCTGGAGCTAGTACCTTTGCAATTAACTATCATTGATGTGTAGAGGTTGAAAGCAAAGGAAATATTTAGAAATGGCAAAAATATACATAGAAAGTAGGCGGAAGTACACTTCCCTTCTCTCTTGGTGAATCTCTCAGGGTGTACGGCCCTGCCTGGTGTTTGATGGAGTGATTCACTAATCACCCCTGGCTGCACCCACAGCACAGGCCAGGCTGGGGCTGCGTGTTTGTGTTGCTGGAGCAGAGGGACCCAGCACGGTGTGGAGCTGTGGCTCCAGACAGGCTGCCCTGCCCTGCCTATGGAATTACCTTCAAACCTTATCTTTAAGTGTTCCACAATGTCCACAAGGCGTATGTGTTTTATATACATATATATAACATTATTTTTGGAAGTTCTTTACTGACAGCAGTAAGATCCTTTTTATAAAACGTACCTGGCAACTCTGTCTTCTGCCTAGCTCATCAAAGTACTTTAAAAAAACAGTGTTGGTATTTAAATAATTGTAATTATTCTGGGCTTCAAGTCAAAAAGAACCTTAAATGCCTTGCTAAGGAACAAATGGGGAAATCTTTTAGTACTCCCCTGTGTCTTCTTCCTTCTCCAATTTTTTGCTGGCTGTAGTGCTCTCCATAGAAGCTCAGAGTTTTCTCAAAAGCTTTGTGCAAGTCTCTTCTGCTTCTCTTCCCCTAATCCCATTTCTTCCTCAGCCCACTTATCTGACCAGCCCTTAAACTCCTTTGCTTCTCCTTCAGTTCCCCAGAGGTTGGGAACAGCCACCCAGGGTGTTCACCAGTCCCTGACCTTACAGAAGCCTATGACTCCAGCATCAAACCAGCTTCGAAGGACAAAAGGAAGATCACACCAGCTCCCTGGATTCAAGGACACTGATTTTTGGGCAGGTTCTAGCCCAAGCCCAGGTTCTGCTGTTCATTCTCGTACCAGATGGAACCTGCCTGCTCTGCGATGCCGCAGGTGCTGTGGCTATGACCGGGGCTGGGAGGTGACCTGCATCCACTCAGCCCTGCCGCCGTCTCGCTGCGCGGTGCTGCTGAGTTTGATGTTAAATGCCTCGCATACTGTGCGTGCCACGGCTCTAATGACTGCAGGCACAAGCCATTACCATTATCTCTGATTCCTGAACACTGGTTGCTACGAAAACTGCCTGAAGCACAGGGGGAGGCATCTTCATTATTGCATTATAGCTCATGTCTTAAAGCGAGATTTCCTCCTGCATTTTCAGTCAGGCCAGGTTTCACTAAAGAACTGGGTCTCTAATTGAGCAAGTTTTAATATTGGTACTTTTTTTCTCCACTTTGTCCTTTTCTAGTCATTCTTTATAATAATACAAGTGATTTCACCAGCTTTTCTGTGGAATGCATTATCCCAGCCAGCCTCCCAAGGCCATTGGCTTTTCATTATCAGGGTCCAAGTACAGCCACTAAAGTGCCAGTCAGCTGCACTACTTTATTTTCTCATTCAGCAGCTTCATAGTAGAGGAAACGTATTTCATCCATACGTGCAGTAATGTGAGAGGAAACCACTTCCCACATACACAAATTCCTGACTCATTCCTTTCAAATGTGGCTGAAACAACTGCTGAATCCAAACATACAAAGCTATGATACCCATTCAATAGGCTTTTCCAGGCTTCCCAGTAGGAGGAGGAGGATCACAGAGGGATGTCTTGTAACTAGAGCACAGATTGGAAATTTGAACCTCTGGGCTGTGTTTTCAGTTCAATTACTCCGTTTACTAGTCTTGGGCATCTGGCCTCTCCGCCCAGGTTCACCCGTGTGAAATAGTTATAATAATACATCCCTACTCATTTTGTGGGTCTGTCTCAGTGTGTTTAGAGGGAGTGGCTCACATCTGTAACGTTATCCATATATCAGAAAGTGTTATATAGTGGTAGAACAATAACACTGTTGCACTGTTCTCACCTCCTTGATTTTTGATAACATACTTGGCCCTAGCATTCAGAAACGGAGCCTCTCCTGGAAAGGAGAGTGCATGTCTGCTGCCCGCTGGGGCATTTTGTTTACTTCTTCATAGAAAAGCAACACCACATATCTAATTGCTGACGTGTTAAGTAGAAGAAGGAATTGTAGGGCTTATTACATGTGCCTTCATAGCCAATCTCACTTGTACACAGGCAAAACTAATCTCAGCAAATTGAGAGGCCACTAACTGAGGCTAAATTTGAATAGTAGTAATTAAAAGGATGAATGAACTGTATTTTTCTCAAAGTAGATTTGATTTAATAAAATATGCTGCTTAGATAGACACAATTGCTATGAAGCAAAAAAGGAGAAGGTGCTTTGCAGAACTGTAGTAGATTTAGTGGGTAATTGAGACCTGAATTTAGATGATCTACCACATGTTTTATAGGAAAGCTTCAGCTCTCTGGGGAGCTCTGTAACAAATCTGTGACGCATCTAACTAGCCACTAAAAGGCCCTGCTGCATCCAAGGAGTCACCTACAGAACACGCATTAAAGGGTTTTACAATATTGCTGAAACAATGTGGCATCTACTTGCTCAGCTACTGAATTAAATAAAACTAAGTAAAACTTAAGGAGTTCTTAATTTGTTTATTGGTTGGGCACCCTTCAGTAATGAGACCTTTAAAGGCTGTGTTGCCCACTTAACTACTTGAACAGTCTACAGGTGCACTATAAAGTGTATAGGGAAAGGTAAGAAGATAAAAAAGTAGCAAGAAAAGTGACTTTTAAAGGTATCTGATTCCATATCCTCTCTTCTGTCAGCAGGGACACACCTCCATTTAGGCAAAGCTATGGCCATCTTGCAGCTGTGAGATGTGATTTTAGGCTGAATAGATGTACCCAAGCCAGATGTAATGATCAGCAGTGAAGATTCAATGGTGCAGGTGCCAGCTGTCAGAGCAATTCAGTGTGATCTCTAGCTGGCTTGGACAGCCCATGCTGAAGCCCAAGCTGTTACATGCTCGCTGCTGCTCTCATTAATTATCAGGCTCAGCTGAAGCTAACTAAGGTATTCACTCATGTTGCAGTCAGAACTCCTAAACGAGTATAAAAAAGACTAAATCTGTAGTTCATCTGCAGGATTTGAAAAAGCATTTTGCAGCCAGATCATTTTGTTGTCCATGTTGCCATGAAGCTACAAATTGCTTCTACTAGCACAGCACAGAGAGAGGCACCAAGAACAAGTGCTCGCTAAGGGGTGTGTGGCACAGCAGCTGCTTGTGCCAGCACTGCCACTTGAAAATTCGCTCATCAAAGCCTGCCTTGATGCACCAGCATTCACCTCCGCTCTGCAGCCAGCCCACTGTAAAGCCAGCTCTTTGGAGTGCTCTGAGGGGACAAACAGCCAACTGCACAAAGACTGAAATTGCTCCAAAGGCTTGTCATAGCTGGTGCATTAATAGCTTACTGCTTGATGACTTCTCGGGCTCTTACACAAAGATGCCAAATAGCAGATGAACAAAACCACAGGACAGGAAATTTACCCTCTTTCCAGCATTTACAGATGATAAAACCTTCCTGACAGTTATTGTTCACTGTTTTTCAGAAGGGATGAAGAATCCACTGCCACCCAGCACTGCAGCATGGAGCAGCCATCTGATGCCCAAAATCACAGCTCTCTTGCCAGGAAATTTGCCATACTAATGCTGCTGCCCTAAGCTGCTCAGTCTTTAATCTGATTTCTTTGTTTCTTATTCCAGGCAAGCCGCTGTAACAGCAATGTTCACTAAAGGCTGCTAAGCCTCTTGGCATGTCTGTAAAACTCAGGCGTGTTAGCAATTCTCTTGCTCTTCCTAGTTGGCCAGCGTCCTGCTCACTTGCACTTAAGGAGGACTTTAATGTGTTTGTACTACTCTGATATTGCACAGATCAGCGTGTAGTTACTGTTTTATTTCCCTAGCTGAGCAAAGTAAATATTAATAAAGATTTATATGGCCTACTTTCATAAGGAGAGTAAATCTTTATAAGTAAAAATTCAAAGTGAAGCTATAGCTTGCTTTTTTTGGAGCCATGTGTTCACTGTGTATTTAATCACATTTCTGTAGTTATTGGATTTACTGGATGCATTTTATAAAGTGCATTAGGAGATCCACAGGGATGTCTACTCAGAGGATGTGACCCAGCAGGATTTTTGGCCAATGATGGAAATAGAAGCAGGATCAAACCAAGCCTGTTAAATGTTAGCATTTTTAAAAGACTTCTCTGAGATTGAGAGGTAAATAGTAATCAAAAGTCAATAAAAAGAAGTGATATGTTGTAATTTAGATCTAGTTTGTATTTAAACTGAGATTTTTGCAAGGAAAGACATACCAAGAAAACATTTTGTATGCCCAACCTGAATCCAAACCTGAAATTATCCATCTGCTGAAAGTCACCGCAGTTCCACTGAAAAATACTGGTGGGTAAATTCTAGAGAAGGAACCAGCTATTCGGATCAATGTAAAACCCACTGTTGAACCATCCATAAAGATCATCTGCTCGATTTAAATCATAACAGGTTTTTGATGGATCTCAAATCTACACCAAATTCCATGTCAGTAAACCAGCTGAGACAAAACTGGAGTCAGAGAACACTGGAAATACAGCTGCCTGGGGACAGCCCACAGTCTGACTGCAGAAGTGCTGGTCACTGGGTTAGTGACACATTGAAACCCTTTTGTAGTAGGAGGGAAAAAAACCATTAGAAAAACCTACAGAGACATCCAGCTCTGTGACCCAACTGCTGCAGTTGTCTGCCATACAGTGGATTATTATGGAGATAAGCAAGCATGACAAAAATGTTACAATAACCTTTAAAAATGAGAGACTGGAAATACAATGCTGTTTTACTTGCAAAGTGTTTCTCATGCAAGTGTCCCTGGGAGATGTTTTATAATAAAGTTTGAATGAAATACAATAAAAATCAAATCAAAGCTCATTCACTACATACCAAACGGAACAGCTCAGGTTTCAGCTTTGGTTTTAAAGCCAGGAAGATAATTTACTTGATGAATTTCTGCTGCTGCTCAGAATTCCAGAAAAAAAGAAAAACATAGTCGCTCAAAAGGTAGTTTACAAAGAGTTTGGATTTAAAAGCTGATGTTGTCAAGGGATCAAAATTGAAAGAATCACAGAATTATTAAGCAAGAGCTTCAAATATCCATAAAGTAAACAGAAATCAGTTCTATTCCAGGATCAAAAGCAGAATTTTACATGTACAGCACTTTCTTTTCAAGTGTGCACATGGTAATTACTGCATGCAGAAATGTCAGTGTATTGCATGTTTCATTTGCATGAAAAAGCTATGCAGCTACAGGCAGAGCTCAGCCCCACTCTGTGTGCAACCCACCACTACAGCTTTGGGTGCAAGAGGGGAATGTAACTCCGTAGTGTGCATGAGGTTATTCAAATACAATAGCCAAACACTGATTTCAAAAACAACAGCTGATGCAGAAGTCCAGTGTTCACGTTGTTATTTGACTACTGTCAGAACCTTCCAGCTGGACTAGAGGGACCCAGTGTCAGGTAAGATTTGCTAACTTGAATACTAAACAGCCTCCTCTTATTGGTACTTTTCCATTCCCAAATACAGGTCCGATGTGGTTGTAGCACAAAAGGTATTTTTGTTAATGCTTCATAAAATTCTAGATGAAATTAAGACTCTGTGCCAAAAGCTGTCTCTGCAAAGGTGTAAAGGCTCTCGGGTTAATAGTTAATAGTGATTTCCAGCCCTGGCCAATTTCCACATGGGGAAGGTTACAATCAAGCTGGCAGCGATTTTAATGTAAATTAGTCCATTACCAGAGCTATATGTATCTGGCTACTAGTCCAGAGGCCCTTAAGGGAAATTGGCATCAGCATTTGCAAGACACTTTTTTCCTTAATGTTCCAAACACTGTTTGTTGGTTTTTTGGGTTTTCTTAAACAATGGTTCCAGGTCAATAGTTTGATGATTAAAAAACAGATCATATAAGCAAAAGCTAGTTCTTAATCCCTAGAAACATGAAAACATTTGGTTTCATTAGCTCGACTACAATTTTTTACAGAATCTAGTTAGATAAGCCACAGAAAAACAAGTACAGCATGAAAAATAACCAATCTGTGGGGGGAGGGGGAGGGGTTAAAAAAACCCCATGTTGAAGACTTCAGAAACGTTAAAGAAGCAGAAAGAGAACACATGGGAAGCATTTAGATGGTACAGAGACATTAACCTTGTATTAGCTGTAGGCCGTTCAGTCTTGCTGAAATGCTCACCTGTTGGTTCACCACGAGCAGGTACAATTTGCAGGCTGGCAGCTGAGAACCAGCCATTCTCAATCTGGTCTGGCCTTCTGTGGCCAGCAGTGGCCAACACTGCATCCCTCAGGGAAGGATGTAAAACCACTTCATTCTTCTGGCATGCATTTCAACTGCCCGTATTGCATGAACTGGTGGTGCTAAGTATCTGTCTGACCTTGCTGGCTGATCTGCATAATTTTACCATAATTTGTCATAATTTGCCCCCCTCATGGCATGGTTTAGTGAACAGAAGGTAGCTTTATTACAGAGCTTTTTCTGAATCAATAGTGCTGCTCTCATTGCAAAACTACACGTTACCTTTTGTTTCTACTTAAAATACTAAGGTTTCATGTGAAGATGCGGGATGAAACATTGCTCCTATTGCAGTTTTGTTGTTGTTCTTTGACAAGATCAGGGTTTAGCCACTGACTCTTTGTGCTACATGAAGTATGTGTTACATAGAAGGTCTGTTTTACCAGAGCCAGAAATCAGGATCCTCGTTACTGAGAAAGCACTGCTGTAATGCTGCCAGCTGGGAGCACAGCTCGTTAAAGGTACAGTGTTGTACAGTACTTTAGCTACCTATTAAGCATTGCCATAAATACATGGAATAAAATTGTTCTAGGAACACCTGGGTGAACAAATTTGAGAAATAGGTGTGTGAGTCATAATGGGAGTTCAGGACTCAAAACATTTCATGCAAAGCAGTAGCAAGGTATTCAGTTAACCTCTCATCTCCTGATAATGATATTGGAAATGCTTTTGTGCATTGCAGTTTTGGACTTACGTCTCGCAGGGAAGTAAAGCTTATTTCTTTTGATATATTCTATTTAATCATAATAATCTATTTAATCAGATATCTCATTTTAGATATTGAAATTGGAATTTTCTTCCCAAACGGGCCCAGCTGTGAAACAGCCAAGTGCAGGGCCCAGCACTTCACAATTGTTGAACTTCATACAACTGGCCTTGGCCCATTAGTCCAGCCTGCCCAGATCCCCTTGTAGGGTCTTCTCTGGCAGATCAACACTCTCGCCAAACTTGGTGTCATTAGCAGCTTCCTGAGGGTGCCCTCCATCTCCTTCTCCAGATCTGTGATGAAGATATTAAACAGAACTGGCCCCATTGTGGAGCCCTGGGGAACACCACTTTTAACTGGCAGCTGCTTGAGGTTTCTCAGGCAAGCCGGGAGATTTTCTCCTGGTTACAGACTACAAGGGAAACTCTAGCTCTGTGGAAATCAATGGAGTCTGGCTGTTGGCTTAAAGGACCTGGCAGCTAAGTCTCTTTTACGTTGGTAGCAAACAATTTACTTCAGGAATGTTGTCTACCCAGGGTTTCCTGAAGATCACCCTTCTATCTGTGCTCAGCTGTTATTCAGATCATGAGCTTCCACTTGTGACCTTGTTTCACACATGCTACCACCTCTAGAACCCATCTACGTGCAAAAATAAATCTTCAGGCACATCTAACAAGCACCTGTCAAACAGCCTGAGAGACAGCATGGGGGTGGCAGGCAAAGGGGATGTCAAACGTGTCACAGTTGTGGTTGGTCCCTGGAACACTCTGCCAGAGCACTGGAGATGCAGCTGCTCCATCCGAGCAGGATCTCATGGAGCTCCTCATGTGATGATCTTTCCAGGGGACTCACGGTATATCTGTACTCTGCAGAGAGAAGTCACCGTGATCTCTTGAAGCACTGTGTGGGGCCCGGGGATCTGTCTGCAGGAAGCGCCGTGCAGGACTGTGGACTGTATCATCTTACACTTTACACAAGGACTTCTGGTCCTGAAAGTGGCCCTTGGGCATTGATGCACTGTAACAATTAAATAATGACGGTAATAAAACTTGGCTACACGGCTGTGTGCATTTCATGCAAGCTGCGAAGGCACCATAAGTAAAGCAGTTCTTCCACCTTGTGGTTGCACAGACAACTGCTGGCAGAGACCTGGAAACAAGCACTGCAGCTAAACAGAGCCAGCACACGCAGGGCTGTTGCTGTCCAGGACCCCTCTTGCAGACCGATGCTACAAATCTGA
Organism: Platysteira castanea; assembly: GCA_013397175.1. Lineage (NCBI taxonomy): Eukaryota > Metazoa > Chordata > Aves > Passeriformes > Platysteira > Platysteira castanea. Next base: position 64,889 of record VYXC01007869.1, read on the forward strand.
GCTGGCCTTGTTTTGCAAGGTGAACATCCGTGTGTGCGTGTGTGCGCTTACACATGTGTGTACAAACAACAGCTTTGTGACACCCTCTGGCCATCCCAGCCTACAGGTGCTCTGAGACCAGGACCCCAACAGCTGGAGGGACTCCTTCACCCTCCCTGGGAAGGAAAGGCCTTTGCTCAGCGCAGCAGGCACGCTCGACACACTGATAAAGTGTGCTGGTGTGGGAACAGGGCGTGAGCAGACGTGACAAATGTGATCTCTTCAGTGAGAGATTGTAGCTGGTTTCTGCAAGCAATGGCTAGAACAAAAAGAAACCATTTAGAGGCAGAGAAAAATTCATCTATGCTGCTCTCCCCCTTTCTACTCTCTTCCCCTATTTTCTATTTTTTACCTCTGGCTATTGAAGAAATCATGCAGTCTGTGCTGTTTGCATCAGGGTACAATTCAGCATAATTACGTCCAGCATCTGTAGTCAGTCACCACAGAGTAAAGCTTGATTTGAAAAGCAGTAATTAAACGTCAGCTTTGCACTAATGCAATAGAGGTATACTGAGATATATAATTTTGCAGTAAAGGCTGAAGATTTGCAATGTGTGAAACAGTGGAAAACACTGGCTAACAAACTTCAGTGCCAGTAAGTGAATACTAATGTTTTTAATGATCCTAAATTACATTATTTCTGAAGCAGGATTAGCTTGGTTACATAAGAGGGACTGATTTGGTTCAAAGAAGAATAGCAAAACATGAAAAGAACAAGCTGTTTTAAATTTACGTCTGCTTCTCAGATGTTGCTGTTCTCTAAAGAGCAGTTTATTAATTACATGCTATCCTCCTCCTCATCATCATCATCATTCCTTTTGTACCAGCTGGCATCACTCTACACAGAGTCCTCTTGCAGGAGTAGGTGCTTCCAAAACAGTGTAAAAATCAGCCCTAGTGTATAAAATTCCATTTTTGTAACACTGTCTGCAATTGGCTGCCAAAATAGTTCCCCAAGATAAACTGCCAAGGTCAGGGAGTCATACCAGGCCAAAATTTGACTCAGTGTCTCACATGGCTTTACTGTAATAATGCCTCAAGAACTGTATCTTCAGTTTCTTCTGCTCTTCGCTTCTGCAGAGTGGCCCTTGATTATATAAAGGAGCTGAACTTGTCTCCCCTCTGTGTATTTTTTTACTGCAGTTGGCAGAACAGTTTCTTTTTTTCAATGTAAGATCCAAGGAAAGCTTGCTTTCATCAACCATTTTTTCCACCTAAACTTTAATGGCAAATTTTACCTGTAGGACTGTACCCTTTTCAACCCAAAATGTGAAGTTGTTCATGCTCAGGATGGACAAAATAGAGATGTAGGCAAAATCTAATGAGTTTTCATCTTCCCTGTCTAAGTAGAAAATTCTATGTAATTATACATTTTTTTAACAGTAGACAATCAAATTATCTTCTTGTATAAAATTATTTTTAAAAAATTAAAACAGGAACACAAGAAGTCTGGGCCATATAAATAACAGTCTATTAAACATTTTTCTCTATTCTTACGGCACAGAACAAGTTTACTAGCACAAAAAGCACATGTGAAAATTCTGGCATCTCACTGCATGCTTCTACCATCAATCCCTGATCACTGCTGTGCTTCCTTGTCCGGACTTCCACAAACCACTGCTGGTTCTCCCTTTTCCGCTTATCAGCTCTGATAAACCAGCACAATGTCCACATTACTAAGTCAGAACAATCTTATCAAATCAACTCTGCAAGACAGCATGTCGCTTAGAAAGCAGTTGCTTCATCTCTACTTAGAAATGAGTGGATTAAAACCAGTTTCAATAAACTGGATGTTTTGACATGAGTTACCCTGGACAAGAAGTAAAACATTCTCACACCCACTGGCAGACATCTTCAGTAACTCACAGATGAGATGAGTGGTTTCAGAAACTTGGAGTAGGGCAGGTATACAGCCCAACAATAAAAAAAACACAGTAAAAGAAAAAAAAATCAAATGGGAATTAAGGCTGGTCTTTTAAATTAATCTCAGAAAAGTTGGGATCAAATAATCAAACGAAGCATACTTAAGTGCTTAGACAGTATCAGGGAGATTTTGTGGAAGCCATTATGCATTTTATAGAGTGTATACACTGACTTGAATTGCTTTGTATTAGCACCTCTATTTACTTCAATCTTTCCCTTGACTTCTGTTTGCTTTCCCTTTCAGACCACTGATAATTCTCCCTGTAAAGGCCTGGAAAATACACAGAACATTGAGTGGTTCTTGGAAAGAAACACCTCAAGCAATCAGCCACGGTGAGCACGTTGTTGGTGCTGCCAGGTGACACAGTGATATGGATGTCTCGTGACTGCCTTGACACGCAGCCCAAAGCTTCACATTTTCAGCAATGTTTCATATTTTTTTAAAGCCCAGCTGGATCTGGGTGCGTTACACGTGGCCTCGGGCAGGCAGGGACTGTGGGACACTGACACCTGGAGCTGTCCAACACCAGACTCCTAAAATACGGCTATCTAGGCTGAAGTTGTCACCTTAGTTTCCTCTATAATAAATAGAGATAAATACCTCTGGAGGATGATTCAGCTCATCTGAAAATATGTGTGAGATAAGCAGAGTAATTCCTCCAGAGATGTAAGGTAAGCAGAGTATTTCTCCACTTGTATCTCCATCGACCACAGAGTCCAGAGAACTACCTGCACACATCACTTCTAAATGGCCAAAGGCAGCTGAGCCGTTTGGACAAAGTTACTCTTTCTACCGCCTGACGTGTGACACTGGTGTTGTGTGTGGCAGGCGCAAGGAGGTTCTTACTGCAGAGCAAGGCCTGTAGCATCCCACTACAAAAATACATAACCCGGAAACAAATGTTAAGTGTTTATTTATTTATTTATCTGTTGAAATCTCTTAAACCAGCGCGCTACGCTTTCTGGTAGCTAAAACACGCGTTCCTCGACACAACTTAACACGAGCCAGTGCCATACCACACCAAGACAGCGGTAGAAGCAGGACTACAGCTCCCAGCAAGCCGCGCGTTGCCGCGTCACAGACGCCATGGATGTTATCGCGCTCTCTGGCCGCAGAGCACGATGGGAGTTGTAGGCGGAGGGCGGAGCGGCCGGCGTGCTGCACATGCGCAGCGGCCGCGGCGGACGCGGCGCGTGGCAGGAAGCGGAAGGGGGCGGCCGCGCTCGGAGCCTGACGTGTCCCTCCCTGCGCGGCCGCTGCTCGCTGCTGCTTGGCCGGCGCCGCCATGGGCAGTGAGTACCGGGAACCCCCCGATTTAGCGGCTCCTGCTGGGTTCTTGCTTCTCCCCTCTGGCCGGGAAAGCGCCGTTCCCGGGGTTGGCAGCTCATTCCAGGGCAGGAGCCGGCGTTGTGTGCCCCGTGCCGGGCGCTCCGCCCGGCCCCGCCAGGCTGAGGGTGCCGGGCGCTGTATCGGGGCGGGGG
>VYXC01007869.1:68337-87518 GCA_013397175.1 Platysteira castanea
GGCGGAATGTCACCCCGGGCGTCGGGCATGACCCTTGCAGGGACATTGTCAGGGGGAGCTACAAACTGTGCCTGCAGCCCGGAGTGATCCGGCCAGTGGGAGTCTGCAGGATCCCGTACCTCGAGGAAAAACCGCTTGGAAAGCGTCTTAGTCGATTGGTGTATTACTGTAGATGTTGGAGGGACCCCGATTTGCTTTCAATTGAATATCGCGGTGCAATGTAACTTTTCAGACATAACCGTTTGAAATTAAGAAAATATCTTTTGTGGTCTTAAAGCGTTACTAAGTTGCCGCTGAAGCTGCAGCCTTAGGAAGAGATGGAAAGGCACCAGTAGTTTCAGTTCTGCACTGTTGTATTCTTCGTAGTTCAAATCACTCCAATATGTGGGTGCAATCTTAGATTTGTCTTAGCAGATTTAGAATTAACTCTTCTTTAAATTCAGAGTTCTCTGCTTATGGGAGAACTTGTGACTTTGCAAATCCCCTCTTCGTTATATGCTTATTTTAGGACTTCTGGTCTAAAAATGTGTCTTTGGCTAGGAGGGGGTCATGGTATGAGATGTTCTGTAGACTGACTTGAATTGATGCTTCTGAATTGCGTGGGTAGGAGTTGTTAAGCTGTATGGCCCAAAAGTTTGTAGGAATTCTTAAACTGTATGGCCTAAAAGTAAGATATATACACAATACCCAAGACACTTTTTTCTCAAATATCAGGCTGGGGAGAAGCTACGATGAAGTGGAAGTTCAAGGGTATTGATAAACTCATGTAAAGCAATGACAAAGGTTTTTTTGGTGCTGTCAACCTACTCAGTGAAATGGGAAAACGGTTGACTTTCTGTAATTCTGTTCCCAGTCCATACTGTACTTAAAACGTGTTAGCTGAATCTCTGTGTATTTAGAACAGGTAAGAATTTAATAATACTAAACACCCCCCCAAACTAACCAACCAAAAATTCCCCGAAACTGGAACTTTTATTATATAGAGTACATGTCCAAATTCAATTCAGCTTGAGCTTTTCCCAGTATTTGTTGTATCTGTGTGTTCACTTTGTCTTTTAACTTATTTCCCTACAGTAAAATTTCTTGAAGTGATCAAGCCCTTCTGCGTTATCTTGCCTGAAATTCAAAAGCCAGAACGAAAGGTAGGTTAATAAAATTTTCTTCCTAGGTTTGTATTTGTGTGATGTAAAATGTTTAGAGTTTGCATTTTTGGGTTTTGGGGGTTCTTCCCTGTTGGGAGAATGGCAGCTTTAGTCACAGCTGGTTTTAGTGGAGTGCATGTGGGGTGCATCTCATGTTGTGCATGTGGTTGTACAAGAACAAAGGCAGTTGTACAGATTTGGATGTCACAGCAGTGCATGGTGAGATGTTGAAGGCTGTACAGGTTGAAGTGTAAACTAGAGTAAGTTAAAACAGCAACTTGAAAATCTTTGCTGCATAAGCTCTAATCTAAGATTATTTGCTGAGATAAGCTGCTCTCTAATATTGTTTTTTTCTCATCATAAGCCCTTTCTCATGAAAATGTAAGACTCATTTCTGTGGAAGTACTAGAATTACCCTGCATTGACATAAGCTTGTTTATTTGGATTAAATTTTCGATAAAGCTTTGTAACTTTCCTTGGTTTTGTGTGGGATAAAAGGGTTGGAAGAGTATGTTATTTTCTTTAGGATGTTCTGTACTTTATCCCTTCACAAGAAAATCAAGTGTGCTACTATGAAAGTTTGCTTGATGGACTAGATCTTGTTATCTTGACAGCTTTATCATCTGTTGTTGGTTTTTGGGTTTGTGTTTTTTCCCTTTAGATTCAGTTTAAGGAAAAGGTACTATGGACAGCTATCACACTCTTCATCTTCCTAGTATGCTGCCAGGTATGTTTCCTTCCCTTTATTGAGGAAGAGCTGAAATGTTTAAAGCATGTTATGAAGTGTCTAATTTAATCTCTTGGTTGGAAATGCAGATTCCCTTGTTTGGCATTATGTCATCAGACTCAGCTGATCCTTTCTACTGGATGAGAGTGATTTTGGCATCAAATAGAGGTATGGTCAGTCTTTCAGGAGGGCATTTTTTCTTAGCTTGAATCAAAATGGTTTTGGACTTGCATTCCACTCGATTTTAGTGAAGATAAAAACTGATGTAGAGAGCGAAAGGTAATTTTTCTGTATTATGTAAATTCATAAACCAGGTGGCATTAGGAAAGGCACAACTTTCTAGACAAAATGAGTTTATGGTTGACTCTGTGCAATCTATTATATGTAAAAAATTGAGCTTTGTTTTTGATGGAGATGGTTGGGGAAGAGACAGTTCCTAATTACCTGCATTGCTGCTGTTGCAATCTTCAAGGTTTGTTATTTGTGTTTCAAATCATATTCCTTGAGTGCTGTGGTTTCCTGGGTGACATCTTTGAGTCTGTCACCCAGAAGATTGAAATGCATAGTAGTTTATATAAATTTCAGTTTCTTGTAGATGCTTTCTAATGCAGGTATGAAGGTTAACATTCGTGATAGTTTATGTAAGTTTCTGTTTCTTGAGGAGGCTTTCTAATGCAGCTGTGAGTTAAGAATGGTGACAGTTTCCTGAATTCACTTTATCATTCTATATCATTTGGGCTGTAAGTTTATATCATACTTTGTTTCATGCAGAGTAAATCGGGTCTTGACAGCAAAAGTCTTTTTCAGTGAACACAATATTTTTGAGGTAGTGAGGAGTACTGTGTATCAAACTGACTTCTAACAAGCTTCTGTTGTCATTGAGAACTTCTACATTTATGGAGATTTCAAGTTTTAAATCTTCTCCATTGTGATGTAAAGGCTGATAAAAACTAACCTTGAACTTCACTGTTGTTCCCGTGTCTGGCAGGAACGTTGATGGAGCTGGGCATTTCACCCATAGTCACTTCAGGGCTCATCATGCAGCTCTTGGCAGGTGCTAAGATAATTGAAGTTGGTGACACCCCAAAGGACAGAGCTCTCTTCAACGGAGCCCAGAAATGTGAGTAACAGCTTGTGTTAAGCACTGGTGGTTTGGAGTACCTCACCCTAACAGTGGAAGGTGTGAGTTTACTGTGGGATGAATGGTGGAGTTGGACTTGTGGGTTTCTGTCATGCTGTGTGTTCGTGTTCTGCTGCAGATACCTGTATTTCATCAGTCTTTTACTGACAGCACTCTGCCTTGTTGGCTGTTAAGCTTCAGAAGGGTGTGAAAAAGAAAAGTGTCAGTGCAATTGGCCTTGCTTGTAGTCTCCCCTGGTAAGTGAAGCAATGTAGAGACTGTGGGGACTCAACTTTTGAACTGTGATGGTCAGCGTTAGTCCAAGTGTTTCATAGTGGTTAAGTGGTTGTAGCTGTTTATACCTTGCAGTTCCAGACATGGGTCTTTCTCATCAATAAAAGGTCTCTGTGGTCAGTTGATAATGACTTCTAAAAAAAATTGGGTGTTTTGTAGCTATTTGATGCTGTACACTACTTACTGATATGTGTACTGGAAAAATCATAAATTGCTAGTAATATCTTAACACTCTCAGAGTTTTCAGTATCTAAAGCAGTCTTTGGTAACCAAACCCACTTGCTTCTAAGTGCATTTGTTTCTAAACTATCTGTGTGTATTTCTATTTTCAGTGCCAGATTTCAGACAGAAAAGTTAACTTGCTCTTGAATTTAAACATCCCCTGAGTTACGTATTCCTTCCTAAGGGTTGTGATTTAACCCCATCTGGCAACTCAGTATCACATGGGACACTTGCTCGCTCTCCCTCCTGTGGGAAGGAAAGGAGAATCAGGAAAAAAAATAGGAAAACTCGTGGGTTGAGATAAACAGTTCAATAACTGATAGAAAGTAAAAGATAATAATAACAATAACAACTGTAATGAAAAGGAGAGAGAGAAATAGAACCTCAGGGAAACAAGTGATGCACAATACAATGCTCACCACCTGCTGACCGATGCCCAGCCAGTTCCTGAGCAGTGATCAGCCCTTCCTGGCCAACCCTCCCAGTTAATATGCTGAGCCTGACATTCCATGGTATGGAATATCCCTGTGGCCACTTAGGGCCAGCTGTCCTGGCCATGCTCCCTCACAGCTTCTTGTGCACCTGCTGGCTGGCAGAGCAGGGGACACTGAGAAGTCCTTGAGTTTGGGTAAGCACTGCTGAACAACAACTAAAACATCAGCCTGTTATCAGCATTATTCTCATGGAAAATCCAAACCACAGTACTGTGCCAGCTACTACAAAGAAAATTAGCTCTATCTCAGCTGAAGCCAAGATTCTTTACCAAGAAGTTATTTCTCTTTCTCTAATTGCCCACTGACATAAATACCTGGGACAAATACATGCTTTTTCTTTTTATTCTGTAGTGTTTGGAATGATCATTACCATCGGACAGTCTATTGTGTATGTAATGACTGGAATGTATGGAGACCCATCTGAGATGGGTGCTGGTATCTGCTTGCTTATCACAATCCAGGTAATTTCTAGTCTTCTCTACTTACTCTTCCCCTGAAAGGGTCAAAAAATCAGCCTTATGGACAGGCTGTCCCACATGCAGAGAAAAAAGGCCCAAGTGTACCTGCTTCTTCATATATAGTCTAATCTTCTAATGCACATTATTTTTTTAACAAAATGAAAAAGACATGGAACTAACACCGTATTTCTTTTTTTACTGTAGCTTTTTGTTGCTGGTTTGATAGTTCTGCTCTTGGATGAGCTGCTCCAGAAAGGATATGGTCTTGGTTCTGGCATCTCTCTCTTCATTGCTACCAATATCTGTGAGACTATTGTGTGGAAAGCATTCAGCCCCACCACAGTGAACACAGGGCGAGGTACTATGGCACAGTCTGTTTTCTTTACCAATAGTTTCTACAAAAAGGCAACACCTTTTTCCTTTTGCACTGTTAACTTAATGCCATGTGCTGTTACTACCGTTTTGGCTGTGTAGTGAATCTTGCTAATGCAGCAGGTGCTTCTGTGCAAAGTGCAAGCACAAAGACGTTTTTTCTCAGTTTATAGTATCTCACAAGATATTTGCTGAACTGGAATTTCTTACCTCCATTAAAAGTCAGCAGTGGTAGACTGCCATTGTATTATTGTTGCTGCCCAACTTACTGCCCAAATATTAGCTGTTTCTTTCTGCTCCTTGCCTTTTTTACACTTTGCCCTAAAGACCTTATTCTCCAAACTCCACTGGAGGTGATCTCATTTGCTGCTGTACAGTAGAAAACAGAAGTGAGGTTATGCCATTTGCTGTAATCCAAACAATAACTTGTGTCTCACCATGGCTGACACTAGAAAGCAGGATGTTTCCCTGTAAGTTTACTTTTTTTTTTTTTTGGTCAGGAGGCGGAAAGAAAGAACTTGGTGCTTGTCAGTGTTTCTAGAGACCAAGAAAATTATCCCATCTTAGGTTAGGATTTAGTTTCTAGGCCACTACAAGGGGATTTAAAAAAAAAACCTTAGAAATAACATAGCTGATATGAAGGGTGACAATGTAAAAGCCTGAGAGCGTGCTCAAGGTGCGGAAGACTCAGAGAGCTCCCTTTCTGAATCCTGTAGTTCAGAAATATGCTAAATGGGACAAAGCAGTGAAACTTGGAGATAATCACAGCTCATCTAACTTGTTTCTTCTTTTCCTTTCCAAGGCATGGAATTTGAGGGAGCCATCATTGCTCTGTTCCATCTTCTGGCTACTCGCACAGACAAAGTCCGAGCTCTTCGTGAGGCCTTTTACCGTCAGAATCTTCCCAACCTCATGAATCTGATCGCCACCATCTTTGTCTTTGCAATTGTTATTTATTTCCAGGTCAGTTGGAATAATGAGGGTTGTAAAACTATATGGAAGTAGGTCTGAAATCTGCTTCCTTCTACAAGAAATGATATATTCACAAGACTCATTTTTGTACCTGCAGCATTATACACTGCCTTCTTTAAATCAGCTCCCACAACTTACTGTAGTCACACGGAAGACTTGAGACTTACTTTGGTCTCTGAAAAAAGAAACAAAAACCCAAACAAAAGTACCCCAGATGCATGTGTGCATGTGATATTGTCTAACCCAAATGCTATTGCTTTTTACTGGGAAATACTTTGAAGTCTTTAGGCCTATGTGTCTCCTACTGTTCGTTACTGAAGAATATGGGAATTTTGAATGTTTCTTTCCCTGGATGCTTTGTTCAGTCTTCTTGAAACTTCAGATTTCTTCTGATATCTAAATCTTCCATACCTTCTTGTGTGTGTTTAGACAACCCTGCAGGCTTGCAGGCCCTTTGCAGAAGGGTTCTCACGGAGAGCCCTCTGGGCAGAGTGTTTGTACTGCACAAAATGATTGCAGGTTTCTTCTGTTGCTGTCAAGGCCTTGCACTTGCAATTTATGAGCAATTCTGGTATGGGTTCATGTCCAGATGTGACAGGGGACTTTCTCTTGAAAACTTTTCAGGGCTTCAGAGTGGATCTTCCTATCAAATCTGCTCGCTACCGAGGCCAGTACAACACCTACCCTATCAAGTTGTTCTATACTTCCAACATTCCCATTATTCTCCAGTCTGCCCTGGTGTCAAACTTGTACGTCATCTCCCAGATGCTTTCTGCCCGCTTCAGTGGCAACTTACTGGTCAGCCTGCTGGGCACCTGGTCTGTGAGTATTCCTTCTCATCTTGCATACATCTTTACAAGGGCACCATTGAAATGTGGGGTTGAAGAGATAGTCTCTGAATTTTAAGACACACTTTGAAAAGTGGTCATGCATGCTGAAACTCCTAAATTAGTAATTTGTTTGAATTAATGGTAGCATATGAGACCTGCTGTGATGAATATAAATGTGTGTGCTGCTGCAGTAGTAATGGTGCAAAGTGACACAAAGGTGATACAAACTTTTCTAAGACTTGGCTGAATGGCTAAGAAATAGTGAGAAGGTTGGTGACAGACTGCTTGCTTCCTTCTTGCAGGACACATCATCTGGAGGCCCTGCTCGTGCTTATCCAGTTGGTGGACTCTGTTATTACCTGTCACCTCCAGAGTCCTTTTCTTCAGTGTTGGAAGACCCTGTACATGCAGTTGTTTATATTGTATTTATGTTGGGCTCCTGTGCTTTCTTCTCTAAGACATGGATTGAAGTCTCTGGCTCCTCTGCCAAAGATGTAAGTTTAAAATGACAAATTATGTAAGCTTATATGATGAAAACAGATGGGCTGTTGTAAGAATAAGACTGACTTTCTTCTGAAAAAGGTGTTCTGCTGGTAATCATGTTGTTCATTGTTTGTGCAAACTGGGACTGTGTCTTTTTTGCACTTGGGAAAGATTGAGACAGAATGGGAGTAATTTTTTCCTCTGTTTCCTTTAGTGCTTTTTCAAAACAACATCAGAATTTAAATAATTGTTTTCATTGGAATTAGGAAATTTAGAACATAGAAACATCTGATGAGTGTGAGAGCAGGAAAGGTAACAGGAGAGGTAGAAACTCTTTCAGTGCCACATGACAGGTGCACTGTGTGCAAGGCAGTTGCCACGAAAAAACTTGCAGGTAAAGCTCAGCCAGCCATTCCTGACAGAGAGTTCTGAGCTTCCTTTGTGGGAAAATTAACTAGACGTTGTTATTTTTAACTTGAGAGCACTGATAATGGAGAATATAGTGCAGTGCATTAAGGTACTTGAACCTAGCTTCTCAAAAATTCCATTTGCTACAGGATATTTAATATTCAGGAACTATATCATCCTGAAATTGGAACTGGAAAACAGGACAGAAAATAGCTGTCATTGTGATGTGTTTGTATCATGTGGTTTTGGGTAGGAAGTGAAGTTTGGCAGCCATATGGAATGGTTTAATCTATTCTTTAACAAATACGTAGTTGCAGTTACTGTAACAGTGTGAGCACTCTCTTGTTTTGGACTTGCATCTTGCTGCTTCTCAGGCGTGCAGGGAGGCACTCACAGCCATGTACAGTCAGGCTTTTATTTCACAGTAAACCAACAAACAGTTTCTAACACTTTAATACTTTTTCCTGATACCAAGTAAAATTATTTTAAGTTCATGTAAAAAAAAGGTCAGAAATAAAAGTTGATAAATCATTACTTGAATGTTCACTGTGTAGTGGAGAACTGACAGCTTACTCATCTGAAAGTGTGTTTTCTCAGTGCATGGAGTCAGTCATGAGCACCTTCATGTTCCCCTGCCAGAGTTTGTTACCCACAGTTGTTAGTAAGGTGTTTGCAGGGCTCTGCTGTAATCCTGTGCAACTGCAGAAATCCAGTTTAAGAATAGTGTTCCATGAAGGAATTCTAAGTCTAGTTTCTAGTGTGGCTGCACAAATAAATAGTTGACTCAACTGAATGCAGGAAAATGAAGTGGAATGGACACTTCAAGGAATGGTTTTGCAGCATCTACTAGACCCTCACCAGGAGAAGGGTAGATGGCAACACATGGATTGAATTATGTGTATGAGAGCCTACCAGTACCCAAATTTTCCTTTTCTCAGTAGGACTAGAATTATCCAAAAAGCTTTGTGTAACTGACAGGTAGAAAAGTGACTTTAATTAATCTGAAGTTAAACTACTGGATATTTTTAACTCAGATGAGTAATGTAAAATCCAGTCCAAAACAATACAAAAAACGCCCAACCCCTCCACCACTTACTGCAATGTCTTGCTTCTGTTTTCCCACTGAACTGCATTCCATGGCCTTGGTAAATGACCCTAAACTTACTTGCTCCATTCCTTGATTCAATACAGGTTGCCAAGCAATTGAAAGAACAGCAAATGGTAATGCGTGGCCACAGAGAAACTTCAATGGTACATGAGCTCAACAGGTGAGCTACACATTCACTGGCTGTTCATGCAAAGTGTTGTGGGCAAACACATGGCAGAGTTTGCTTTGACTTCCATTTTCTAGATCCTAGACAGCTTTGATGTTACATGCATGAGACATAGAACATTACCTCATTAATGGAAGACTTGTACAGTACAGCTTTTTTTTGCCTTGCATTTAAAGAATTTGCCTTAAATTCTGGACCTCTTATTTTCCTGTTACATTTTTTCATTTATTTGCTCTTCTCAGGGTAGCTAATAATGAGTGTTTCAGTGTACTTTACTACTTCAAACTGACCCAGAAGTATTTTCCTACTATAATTTTTCATGTGTTATTAGTCTTGAGTACTGTTTTCATGGAGACATTGCTTCTAAAACAAGTAGTTACTTAAATCTCCTGGATGCAGAGATAGGCAGGGGTTGATGTTTCTAGGTTTTCAAATTTCGGGGTGGGACCAATGTACAGTTTGTGTTACAGAAATGTTATTGTAACTTTGGATTTCAGTCATCTACAGATGACTTGAAGAGCCAGTAGCCATAAGTTTCATATTTGTTCATAATTGCATGGTGGACTGTAATACCTTCTCCTCTTAGTGTAGCATCTTTTTCTCCTCCAGTCAGGCTGAGTGTTTTATTTCCTTACCCAGTGCACTGGCGTTATTGCATGTTCCTTACCTTGGATTGCAGGCTCACAAGAGAAGAGAGAATTCTGCCACTGACTTTTTTGTTACTACCCTGAGCAAACTGTAATGGCCCCTTTTCTGTTCTCATTTCATGTTTTACAGGTACATCCCTACCGCTGCTGCCTTTGGTGGGCTCTGTATCGGCGCCCTCTCTGTGCTGGCAGACTTCCTTGGGGCAATTGGCTCTGGAACTGGAATTCTGCTCGCTGTCACCATCATTTATCAGTACTTCGAAATTTTTGTAAAGGAACAGAGTGAAGTTGGCAGTATGGGAGCTCTTCTTTTCTAAACCTAGCTTCTCATGGACCCAGGAAAGAGAGGAGGGACGTTCTCAAAGTGTAGCCAGTCAGGTGAAAAGAAGTATCATGAACTTGATAGTGTCATTCTATTGAAACACATATTTTAATAATGTTTCCAAAGCACATTCCTTTATGTTCAAACTTTTCTAGCATACTGTTTGCATTTTATAAATTGATGAGGAAGATGTGCAAAAAACATTTTTTAAAGAAAATTGTTTTTTAATTACGTGTTAGGAGAGTCAGCTTTCTGACTTGGGTTTAGTTCAATGACTCCTGAAAATTTTTTGAGCCCCTTTCACATTTGGTAACCTGAAGCCTTTACAGGTTTTAATTAATGTTTGTTAAATGAATATTTGGAAGGGATTTTTTTCCATTTAACTTGTTTTTGCAGCTCCTTTGCAGTAATGATGAGAAAAATCTCTCCATCTGATGCTCAAGTTCCATAATTATGGTTGTAAGCACAAACAGTGTTTCATGTGTTGGGGGTTTTTTTCAGTATGGCAGATTTGAAAGGCAGTTGTTTCTTTTTACTAAATGATATCTCTAATTCCAAATGTTTTGTCTTGTAATTACTACACTAGACCTTGTCAGATGTTGAGTATTGGCTTGAGACTGTTGTCAAGTTTCTATATAAGAAAGGAATGTGTCCTTTCCCTCCACCTCTCCTCCACAAGCAGAAAACTCAGGTAAATCTAGATTCTGCCAGAACCTGTGCCTAAGAGTTGCTACTTTGAAACTTGGTTAAAACGACTTTGTAAAACCTTCTAATTAGTTTTTATTGCCATTAGTGGTTGTACTTCTAGTTCGGATGCTGGCTGAAAGGAATGAGTGTTATGGCTGCTTAGATGCATATCTGCTTGTGCTCTTTGCTAGAGCAAAGTTTCTCTCCTTAATAATGGATTCTGGTCTTGTAGCAATCAGGATGTTATCTGATTACTCATATCTAGTGAATTTTGAGTCTCATTACCACAAAAGAGTGGAAAGAATGGATGTTACTTGTCTGTTTCTGTAGATCTAGATACGAGACCCTTGTCAGATAACTCCACTAAGGGGCTTATGTAGAAGGCTTTTCCATCCTATAATCTCATGGATTTGAGTGGTACATAGGAAATACTCTTTCAGAAGGTATTGGGATTCCTTTTTTGAAGATCACACCTTCAAACTGGAGAGGTTGCAGTTAAGGCTGTAATGGACCAGAATAAAACTTAATTTTCCATTTTAATTTAGGTTGTCAGTACTAATCAGGTGCCTAGGACCAAATGCAAATATTTGTGCATGAGTCTTGTAAATACACTTTTCCTCCATCAGTATTGGACAACATGGAAACCAGAACGAGGAGTTTTAACGCTGGAACTTCTCTTTACACTGCCTCAACATGCCTTCTGTGCATTTTTGCATGTTGGGCAGACAGTATGTGAGTCACTGTTCCTGCTGGAGAGGTGGGACTCTGTTACACACCCAAGGAGCACAGATGACATCCAGAAGCCCTTGTTAATACCCTGAGCTCAGATACCAAACACGTGGGAAATCTGCAGATGTGGAATGAGATGCACCTATCCATGAAAGTCAAACACCTGGGGTGAGGACCACGATTGGAAAAGGAATAAAAGAATTGGGATGAAGTATCCATGAAATGATCACTGTCAGCCATTCACTATGATGTCACACTATGTTCAATCATTTTCCTGTTTTTCATAAAGTACTAGTGCACCACAGCACAACTGATGTGAAATGGGGACAGCTGAAAAGTGGCATTAAAAGGTGAGGGAAAGGGTTCTGATACGGTTCTGCTTTGGGGATTTTTTTGGGTTGTTTTTCCAGGAAGCCCAGCATGAACTTTGTTTTGATACAAAAGAGTCCACTTCTGGGCATGCAGCTCTGGCTGGGCTGGAGCTGTATTTGTATTTTTGGTCATATCATCTGTTTGAACTGGTTGCAGTTCAGACCCTTTGCTCTTCAGTGTCTAAGCAGCACTTGTTCTGTGCATCTGTATTTTTGTTGTCTAGTGGTAAGTCTTTGTTATCAAACAGCTGTGTCCTCAAAGCAGGACCTTATAGCCATACAGTGGATGTTCACAAAAAGAAATAATGCCTAAAAATCTGCTTTATTATGAAATAAAGTTCATCTTTGGAGCTAGTGCTTGGCTTTTGGTGCTTGTATACTGTTACAATTCTAACACTTGTAGAATAACCTTACCCACCTATGAGACTGAGAAAGTGATACCCTCAAAACACCTGATCAGAGTGTCAGTGTGAAATAAAGACAAATTGTATTTGCTGCAAGGTCTCTCAGTAGTGGGTTGCCAAGATAACTGAACCTTGATCATTCCTCTGGGCTTTTCTTTCTTGAGCTGCAGTTCTAAAGGCGCTGCCCAAGTAAATAGGGGGCGAGTGGGGTAATGATGCATCAGTTTAACAAAAACGGTTTCCATGAGAGAGACCATGCCAGTCTTTTTATAGTGTGATAATTGAAACAACTAAAACTCGAAGTTGATGCTATTCCCAATACTGTTTTGCCCTCTGAGTTTTTAAACTTAGAGTAAGGGAAAATTTTGCTTTCCTCCTGAATAGAAATATCGCAGAACTTGAAAGCAAATTTATTTAAAATGCTATTACTGGATGCAGGAAGTTCAGCCACGATTTTGGTTGTATATTAAGTCATTCTAAACACAGAAGCCTGATATATCCCTTCCTGTTTTATTTTTCACTAGAAAACTTGCATTGATGACTGTGGTTGCTGTGGGAATATTATGTCATCACACATATGATCACAGAAATAATTGAGGTCACTCTAGATGTGATGAGTTATGTGCAGGAGAGCTGGATGAGACACCAACACCAGGGCAACATTTGACATTGTTTTTCTGCTGGTGGTGTTTAGCGCAAAATTCTTGACATGGCCTTTTCTTCTGCACTGCAGCTTTCATGTGAAAGCATTTAAGCTGGGTGTTTTAATTTTGCCATTTGTCATTATTCATGAAGCCTTGAAAATCATCTGGTTTATTCTAGTTCACTTATTCCTAGGGCCTATTTCTGTATAATTTTGAGGTGGCAAACAAATGGACTTTTTTTCCTAATCGCGCAAACATTTTGTTTTGTTTGGGTTTTTATATTTTAAAATAAATTAATTCCTTTTGGCTGCAACTATAAAGGTTGTTGCTTTACTCTAAACGTTTCAGGATTGTGCTCCCTTGATTTCTTCTGGGGATAACCCTGTCCCATACTGTAAACAGACTGATTTGTGGAACAGGTTTCTCAGCCAACTTTTGGTAAAGGAGGAAGATGAGTGGCGCAGTAACTGCTTTCCCTGACTGCCCTGTCGCAAGGAATAACAAGCTTTAGGCGGCCCTTAGTTTCCTCACTGCTGTGAGGAGTCTCCGAGGTTCCTGTGAGCTGTTTGCTCACGGATGTGGTGTGACACTGTCGGGTCCTGGATCCCAGCCCTGCTCCCGAAGCGGTGCCGGTGCTGGCCGCGTGCTCCAGCCCTTCCCACAGCCCGGTGCCTCCCTGCAGGCCCGTGCGGGCTGCGGGCTGCTTCCGCCAGCGGGGAAGGGGGCTCTGGGCAGGGAGGGACACCGGTGACATCTCTGCCGTGCTCGGTGTGCGCCTTGGCTGTCCCTCACCTCGCTTTCCCCGCCGCTCCTCCGCCAGGTTTCCGCCACGACCCCCGAGCCTTGGGCGGCCTCCTGCCCGCAGAGCGGGGGTCGGGCCGCGGCCAGGGACGAGCGGGCGGGTGCGGGAACAGCGCCGGGGGCTGCGGCTCCGGAGCGGCTCCTCAGATCCTCCCAAAGCTCCGCGCCCGGCCCGGGAGCCTCTGCCCGCCGGGTGGCAATGTTACCCTGCGAGTCAAGCACGGCGCTCGGGATCAGGGAAAGGCGGATCAAGCTGTTCCAAACGAGTGTCCTTTCTTTTCCTTCGCTGCGATGCCGATGGGCGTCGTAACAGTGTAAAAAGTTCGGAGCGGATTTTGCCAATATTTATTTGTGCTTCCTAGAGCTGGGGCCAGGATTGAAGTTGTTTTAAGCTGAAAGGCTGAAAATAGTCTTTTAGAGCGTTTATAATATTTATAATATTTTCTAATATATTTCAAGCATGCTGGGTGTCAAGGGGCAGTTGCTGTTAGAGCCTCTTCGTCTGCCACTTAAGCTTAGAGTGAGACAGTCTAGGGGATTGGAAAGAAGACAAAAAAAATAAGCATTTAAAACCAAAATCAATATTCTAAGCTGGGGACCTAATTAGTCAGCTAGACTTTAAGCTGCTGGTTTATAATATGCTCCTGGATGGATCTGCTAAAATTGAAACTCTTCTGTGGGCCAGGTTCTAGCAATCCTCTGGCCACTGCCAGCGTGGTTCCAGCCAAGCTGGCAGTGCTTGGCAGAAAGGAAATACCCTGACAATTGGCACCTCCTTTGGCAGCTGTATCACAGGGGCTGGAGACTGAACAAGCGCAGACATGATACACTTTGTCATCGCAGGGGAGGCTGTCAAGGTCAGAGATGAGATGCTGGCTCTGAGATGTTTCTTGCTGGAGAACAAGAAGACTGGGCCAGTTTTTCAGAAATAGGAATACCTGGGAGCTTAAAACAGAGAGAACAAATAGAACGGCAAGGATATATATTTTTAAGAAGCTGTTTCAGATATTTTTATATTGCTTTGAAGAAAATCAGGATACATGGCACATATATAAAATCCCATATTCCCCTTCTTAGATATTAAGGCTGTAGTGGATGGTTCCAAAAATGGTGTGAGCCCTGCTGGGGAATATTAGCTATCTGAAATCTCAGATGAGTATTATTCACTATAATCTTCGGCGTGTCTGAAGCTCTCTGATGTTCTTACAGCTCTGATGTGTCTCTTCTTCATACCTGTGGTGTGAAGATTTGTAAAAGAAAAATGCAGCTCCAGACATATGGGAACACAGAACAGTGAGCAGAACATCTTGCCTGATTAACTTCACTATATAAGTGTGACTTTTATTTTTGTTTAAATAGCTTTATCTTTTGGCAATGCAAGAACATGAAATTGTTGCTGCTGGATTCCCTAGGACTGCAGAGCTATGCCTAATGCAGGTAGAGCAAAGGGTCCCCGTGAACACAAATGTGGTCACTTACACAATGATTTGGGATTGCAGAGCTCAGCTGCAAAGAGTAACTGGTGGGTGAGTGGTGAGAGGCCGTGAAGGAATTGTGGGAAGCAGCAGGGCAGCAGTCAAGGCAGTGCAGGGATGTACCCTTGTGAATCTGGGATGTGGTGGTACAGTGTGCCTATACCTAAAATCAGTATCTGAAAGTGCTCTTGAGCTCCAGGATTTTGAAGACTGCTGACAACAAATTGTGAGTGCATTGTGTGGCTGGGGATGGTGCTTAAAATGCAGAGGGGCAGCTGCCTGCTGGATCTGCCCAGCCAGACAAGCCCAGAATACCTGTGTGCTATAGAAATCAATGATTTGTTTAACCTTGGGATCCTAGCCTGACCTCGTGTTTCCTTCGCACTGTACAAAGTTTTCTTTGTGTTCTGCAGATGTAGAAACTTGTAAGATAGGGAAATGTGTTTGTTAAAATAATTCCTTTTCTAAGCACTTTTATCTTGGATGTTTGAGGATAAAGCTTGAACTGTTGATTTTTAAGTTATTAGAAGAGTATTTTTTTAACCTGTCCCCCTTGCTTTGAGTGACTCTTGAAAGGACGAGAGATTTACTGGGGGGGACATGTTAATTTCCTTAAGTAGGTAGAAAAGAGCTGCCTCTTATCTCAGTGCTTCCCATTTCTTAAGCAGTGCAGGCTGGTGGAAACAAGCCAGCATTTGGAATAAGACTTATCTAATTTAGTAATGGAACACAGTAGCACAAGCCAAGGAGTCTGACACTAGCTTCTGCAAGTGAGGTACATCAAAGTCATTTTTATTTAGGTTTAAACATAGGTATCCACCTTTTTGTAGTGGATAGCTGAAGCTGGTGTGATCCATTAAACTGGAATGGTGACAGGGATATCGCATGTGAAAAGAGAAGAGTTCTAGTTGCAGAGCAAATAGACTAGAAGGGTTTCCATTTCTATAAACTGCGTTCTCATCTGTTACTTGTGTTGCAGGAGTCGTTTCTTTTGCATGTGAGCTCCCATTTTTGTGGGTACTGATTACCCACAAAAATTACAATATCATGGAGGTTTTTGGCTCCAAAATTTGTACACTCTGAAAAAAAACCTCCCACCTTAAAAAAAAAAAAAAGCTGCAGAGCAGGTCGGGAGCTGTCTCCATTCCTACAGCTGATCATTGCAAGACTCCTGGCTCAAACAGTGTCTGCCATCTCTTTACTTGCCTCTTCCACTGATGTTGCCTCTTCTTGAAGCACCAGACAGAAATGTTAACTCTGTAGTGACTGAGATGCAGAACCAAACTGCATACCTGTATGTATATAAAGTAGGTGTCTTTAAAATGTAGCTGTGAACAGTTAATTAATGAAATAATACACTTAATTCTGTCCTTAATCCCAAAATCAGTGTGTGAGCAGTGACCTCACACCTGTAGGAGAATGGGGGTCAGGGAGTCGAGTGGTCTGTTGCTGATACATCACAGTCTTCACCCTTGTAAAGTATCTCTGCTGCTCCAGGGAGTGTTTCCTTTATGCATAATCCATTAAATGATGATCAGAGCTTTGAGTGCCTGCAATTCATCAAGTTTAACACTTTGCCTTTACTGTAAGAGAAGACAAAACCATTTCTCTATGGTTTTGGTTGTTAAACATGATAGCTATAAAATCGACTCAAATCTAGATCTTTTACGTAAGCAGGGGTGACAGATTGATGCTTTTGGGGTTCTAGAAGGTGTTATTGGAGATATAATGAAGTTGCCTGAAGGCTGTTCCATCGCTGCAGCTCCGGGAGGTTTGTGTGAACATAACGAAGCAGCACCCTCTGGTCATCCGAAAAAGGATCTTTATTTAGCCCAGGCTCCAGCTCCTGACTTGAAAGACCTGAGCAAAATTCTCCATCCTATTTTCTTGCATTCCACAAGTAGATCTGTGCTGGGAGGTTCTTGCACAAAACAGGTATTTCTCATGTCAGAGCTTCAGTCCTTCTGTGGAAGTGACCCTTAGACTGTCCAAACCTCACATTTCCCATAATAAGGTGCTGCTGCAAATGCAAACACGTTGAGGAGCACTCTGTTCCCCTGACTGAAGCCTCCTCAGCAGGTACCTGTGTCATCTGAATGGATTCTGTTTGATTCCATTACCCCACAGAGCCATTACTGCAGCAATAAAGTGCAGCTTTGCCTTTCTCTTGTAAATGCTCTGGCAGGAGCATGATGTGGCTCTTGCCAAGTACCTCTGTCGGGGGTAGCAAGAGCCAAGGGGTGTGAGGAGCAGGATGAATGCCCAGAGAGGTGGGCAGCAGAGGTCAGAGATGGCTTTTCTTCCCTGTGCATCAGAGCTTTGTGCACACACATCTGTCAGCTGGAAGGCACAAGAGCCTCATGCCCTTGGCTGCTGAATCAGGTGGGGCACAGGAGCTTTGTGACCTTGTCCAACGTGACATTTCAAAGGGCGTGAGATGAGCTTCACACAATTTGTTTTCGTTCTTACAACAGCGAGAGCACTTGACCACGTAAAACTATTTTGCCCCATTTCTGTCTAAAAGGCTTAGCAATTCCTGGATGTAATTTTAAAATTTTCTCACTTGTTCCTATGTGCGTGTTCTGTTGATCTTTTAATTCCATTTGATGAGTGCTTTCCTCCTGTCCCAGCACAGGTGGGGTGGGGTTACCCTGCTCTGAGTCTGTGTAAGGGAAGGTGGCTGGTGTTTCTGAAGACAAGTGATGATGTGTGTGGATAGTCCTGGCAAGATCCTGCCTTCTGGATTGGACAAAGCAAATTCATCCTCTGAAAAAATCTATCCGGAGGGACAGGACTCTTTAGGAAAATATAGTTATCAGTCTCTGTAATCTTAGGTGCCTATCACCTGTATCCAAGCTGTACAATACAGATGTCCAGAGGGGCTGGAGCCATTCAATAAAGCTGCTGCAATAGTTCTTTACATTAATACTGAGTTTGAACTCATCACTCCTGCGGTCACTGGTCTGGAAAACCACGTGCAGCTCTCAGACCCGGAGAGCATTGGGGATGATAAAGGAACGGACAGGCTGACGCAGGGCTGAGGATCCTGACAGTCCCCACTTGGGACCCAGCAAATGTGGTGCTGGGGAATTGTCTTTGGCCTCTGTGTAGGCATTTGGCTTGCTAGTTCCCAGTATTTACCTAAATATATTTTGGATTGTTGCAGCTCCTATTGTTTGTGATAAAGGCTTGGACAAAAGGTCTATTGATCAGGTGGTCCTGGGCCATCCATCTCTGTCTGCCTCCGGAGGCAGCCGGGCTGTGGTGGCAGTGCTGCTGCTGAGCCACTGCTCTGCATCAGGCTGGCACAGAACATTGTGCTCCCTGGGAGGGAAGAGGTGTGATGGCACCGCAGATCCCTTTGCCTTTCTCACCACATCCACACAAGAATCACTGTGTGAATACAGAGCGATGTGGCATGGGCTCTGAGCCAGGTTCAAAGTTCACGCTTATCTTGCTCCCATGGTCAGGTTTAGTAAGGAACAGTCTGCCAGCTTTGAATGCTTGTGACATTCAAGCCTTGCAGCGCAGAGAGATTATCACAGATAAATGTTCTGAATTTTATAAAATTTTTTTGAAAATGAAGTCAAATATTGAGTGGAGAAAATCTTGTGACTGGAGGAGAACCCCTGGGTTTCTTAGAAAAAGTGAAATATTTCCTGTAGTTATTGTTTGAGCTAAACTTCGTCTGCTTGTCTAATAATGAAAAATGGTGTTTGGTGCAATTAGATAACTTATGGAAAACAGTCATATTTCTGGAATACTTGTTATTTCTTTTACTGTGTCATAGTCAAAATAGAGCCCACGTTAGCAATGAAATTGCATCTCATGCAAAGATTCTTGCTCTGACAGAGAAATTAAATACTTTTATTCCTAAAATAGGAGAGAATAAGATATTGAAAATAAAAGGCATCAATATTGCTAATGTGTATACAGAAAAGAAGGGTATATCTTGTGGCTCTGAAGTAGAACTTACATCCAGACATAATAATGCAGATACATAAAAACTTCTGTTTTGAAGAACTAGCTGGGGATAAAAACGATGTGAGATTTCAATATAGATTCTTTTTAATGTAGTTAACAGTACAATATTAAGGACTGACAGTAAAGTTGCCCAGCAATAAATAGAAGTTATAGTTACCTGTTTCAACAGGTAATAACTCAAATTGAAGTTCTTACTCACTTTATAGGAAGCTCTTTTTTCAAGCAGTGGAGTACAGAAGTGACTTTATCACCTCAAAAATGAACATATTTTTATACATGTTACCATGTGTTCCTAATTCTTCTTTTTTTTTTTTTTTTTTT
>VYXC01007869.1:87585-185433 GCA_013397175.1 Platysteira castanea
TTTTAAGTTGAGCCTTCCCTGTTTCTGACACCTCCTGTTTCCAATCCTGCTGCTGTGAAAGGTGGGGATGGGTGTCCTCTGGCTGGATCCAGGGACTCGGCACAGCGCAGAAGTCCTGGCTGTGCTGGGTCTAGGAAGTTTCAGAAACCTGGATGCGGGTGGTGCCTGTAGAGCCCAGACGGGCAGGAGCTGGAGCCACGGGGGCGATGCCAAGGCAGAGCTCCGGGCACCGGGACCAGCCTGGGTGCGAGCAGGGCAGGAGCGGGGACGGGCTGATGAGAAGAGCTGAAGGGTGGAAGTCATTAACTGCATCCGGACGGAAAAACTGTCCTGTGCTTCCACTCCAAAGGGATCCTGCGGTGTCTTCCAGCGGGTGACGAGCGCTCGCGGTGCTGGCCCTGCCCACTGCCGCTCGCCGACCTCGTGGCTGCTTCCTCCCGTCCCCGCTGTGCCCCCGGGCCCGTCCCTTCTGTCACCGCTCGTTTGCCGGCGCTCACATCAGCGCGGGGCCGCCCGCGGCTCTCCCGTCACCGGCCCGTGCCCCGGGGAGATCAAGGGGCGCTCGGACAATGGGGACATTGTACCTGGGTTTCTGTCCCTGGCTGGGGAAGGGAGCCTGTCCCCCACAGCGACAGCCCCGTGTCCCCACACCTGGCAGTTCACGGGCCGGATGACGTGGGACTGATGCCTCAGACGCGCGGAGAGAAGCTTTGGTGGGAGTGAATTGTGACAGCTTTTGGCTGGTGAGATAATTGAGGGGAGCTGAGAGTTTTGAGTAAACAATGTGATAAAAGGATTTGAGTCCCCCATGCACACAAATTTGGGAAGCATGTGGCCATGAAGGTGCCTCTAATACAAATTGAATACATGATTTGATTCATAACTTGAGGTAAAACCTCTGCCCAGGGTTTTGGTGGATTTGCTTCTCTACTCAACGCTTTCTTTTGGTTTGTCTTTTTTCCTCTATTTTTTTATTGGCATTGGCTTCCTGGGAAGAAGATTGCCAGAGAGCCTGCTGCATTTTCCAGAGGGTGTCTCTTTCTCTTGCTTTCCCCATTTCACCTTTCTCTCTCTTTCCTTTCTCTTGTGATGCACAACCTTCTTTCAAACATCCCATCTCACTCGTGCTTCTCCTCTTGCTTTCTCTGGACTTGCATCTGTTATACAGAGGATTTCTTCCTCCCCTCTGGTTGTGCTTTCTCTTGCTTTCTTTAGCGTATTTCTGCCTTTCTCTCTTCTTTATTTTCCCTCGTTCTCTAGATTTTCTTTCTTCTTCCTCACACTTTCTTCTCCTGTTTTGGGGAATTTTATTTTCCATTCTCTTCTTCCTTGTACCTCTCAGGTTTGCCACCCTCCCTTGCAATGTCTGCTCTGTGTTTATCAGCCCTTTCCTTCGGTCAGTTCCGTCCTCTCCTTGGTGTCTCAACAGGCAATAGAAATAAACTGAATTCCCTGGCCAGGCCTCGGGTTCTGTCCAGTGTGGTGGGCAAATAGGATCCTACAAATGAACAGAGGAGTTTATCTGTGAGAGATCATTGGAAATTACATCTACATTGCCATCTCCTCTCTCACTAGTAGAGGAAAGGTGGTGTCTGCTGATCAGCCTGACCTTCCAGTTCGGAAAAAGTGTTGTTGAGCCCTGCCCATGCTTGGTGAAAGCAGGGACATGTGTTTATTTTGTTAGGCAATGTGCACCTTGTCCCATGATCCAGTCAAACCTCATCACCCAAGAGATGTTGGAATTAATCAGCTTAGATGGGAAACTTGCCTCAGGTGCAGAGATGTTGCAGTGAGTGATTTATCTGAGGATGGCCTTGATTCCCACTGGATGTGGGTGATAAATCCCGTACAGCAGAGAGCTGGGATCCAACCTCACAGCACTGACACCTTCTCGCTTCATGGTGTTGCTTGTCACAGGATGGAGCCTGAGGAAACACCACTCCTGGCCACCCAAGCCCAGCCTCAGTGGCTCAGGAATATTCCATACTTTCTTTTTTGGGCTGTATATTTTCCCAGACTTTTCCAGAGTGTGTGGCACTACCTTGTTCCATCAGAGTCATATCTCACTCTAGAGATGGCTGCCTCTTGACGGCAGATGGAGTGATTGAAGCACTACTAGGCTGGGCCACTGTAAAATATTCTTTATCAAAAAGGAGCCTTGCAAAGAGGGCTGTAATTCTTTGACCCCCTCCCTTTTTAAATTTTTTTCCTGTAGGAGTATTTCAGCTATTTAATTATTTTTTTTTAATATCTCTCTTTCCAGACTTTTTATTCTAGTCCCACTGCCTGCGATTCCTGTGGGGTGTGAGGAGGAGAGCTGAGTGACAGGCTAATAACCTGCTCTGGCTCTCGCTCCAAGCCCAGTGGCAGGTGTCCCAGAGCCCCTATTGAATACCACCATCCAAAAAAAATTTATCAACAATCTTCCTTCAACAATGATTTATTATTGCCATAATTTGCCTTGGTACAATGAGCTGCAGAGTGTATTTCTGCACCCGACTGACAGGTATTTGATGGCTCCAGGTTCCTATTTTATTTAGTCTTGAGCCTAATATGATTTGGTTACCCTCTCCCCCTCCTTCCCATCCCTCTTCTCCCTCCCCACCCAACCTTTTCTCATTTTGTTTTGTTTTCTATGAGTGTGTTTCGCATAACCCTGGGCTGGCTGACAGCGCTTGTAAAAACCAGAAGTCGATCTTGCAGTGGCTTTTCACCATTAATCAAGCTGCCTGGAATTGGAAAGTAACACTGACAGGCTTTTATCTTGGAGAGAAGGAGGATGGCAGATGTATTTTATGGTGGATGAGCCTTCACGGCTTCTATTAGACTGGGACTCCAGTGGTACAAGGTGGTGGTTTGGGGGAGGAGGGGAGCGAGGGGGAGGAGAAGCCGGGGAGCAGCCTATAGATAAATAGATCCGTCAGTCAGGCGATGTGGAGGTCTCCAGGCGGCCAGCCATTGTAGGTGACAGAAAAGGCAATCAAAGACAAAACAAATCAAAAGGTACATCTTATCAGCAGCAGGCCAGCTGGACTTCCACCGCACTCGGAGGCCCCGCCGAGGGCAGGAGAAATTAATCGTGCTGTCGAGGCCAGAGAAATTGTCGCCGCTGAAGGTCCAAGTTCAGGCGAGCGGAGGTGGCCAGCGTTACAGGAGAGGGAGAGCGGGGGGCGGGAGGAGAGGAGCGGGGAAGCGAGAGCCGCTGTCCCACCACCTCTCTCCCTCCCTCTCCCCCCGGCCGCCGCGGGCTCCTGACAAGTGCATTCATCGTGCGATGATAGCTCGGCACCTATGATTGGTACCTTTAATAATATAGCCCTCGCTCAGCTGTCACCCTGAAAGAACAATTTTTCCTCCCGCTTTCCTCGATGCAAAGATACATCTGTAATGAGAAGGGTGACAGAAAGTGGGAGCGCGGGGAGCCAAGGAAAGTTTGGAGGAACATTAATCAAAAAGTGAAGTTGGAGGTGATGCTGGCTGCTTGAGGTGCCTGTGCCTCCAGTGGGGAGCCAGCAGCTGGTTTGAAGCTGTTGTTGTTTCCTGGCCTTCAGTGCTTCGGGGCCCCTCTGTGAAGGGAGAGGGAGCTTTGGCCCACCCTTGGACACCAGCAACTTTGAAAGCCACTGTTCTCCTTCATGGCAGAGCTGGTCATGGTGGGAGAGACTGGCAAGTAGCCCCATGTGCTGGGAGTCCTTGGTGTAAACCGGAATGACTCCATTGTGTGTGGATTTACGTCGGGCAGGGATCTCAATTCGCCTCTGCAGCCTGGAGGAAGAAATGTGCGGTTACAAGTCCTGTGACTTTCCCTGCAGCAGGGCCCTACTGACATCCTATTCTGGTCCATCCTTTGGATCCAGCCAGACTCAATCCACAGTGCCATCATTAGCAGCACTGTGCAGAAACTGCCTTATTTCCCCAAAGGAGGAGTTCTGCCTTCCAGGGCACGATGCCCTTGTCTCCAGGCTGCAGCGTGGCTGCCCCTGCCTCACGTGCCCTTGGGGTTCCTTATGCTTTAGCCCAAAGCCTCTCTCAAGCCCTGATTATGGACCAAGCGGCAGTGTTGTGCTGCCTGGAGCCACTGCCCACAGGTTCTGTGCCCAGGGCCACCACATGAGGTGCCCAGCGCTGCACACCCATCAGCCCTGCCAAGCAATCGTGGCGGGGGAGGCAGCTGGGGAAGTTCGGGGGAGCATATTCCACCCCAGATGTAAAAGAGACACAGGCAGCCCTGCACTGGGGGGTTGGGGAGAGCAGAAAGTGCCCTCATCTGCAGGAAGCACTGAGGGGGCTCATTTTGCTGTATTTAGGGAACATGCTCGTTTTAATCTAAGGGATAAGCAGCAAGATCCTCAAAAGCAGTTATCTCCTGTGGTTTTTAGCAGCTTTCCAGGCTGCCCAGCTCTGCTCTGCAGTTGTCAGTCCCTCCCTGGGATGAAGCCCCTGGGCTTGAATTCTTTAGCATTAGTATTTGGCAGTCAGTTTTCTCATTCTGTGCTCTCTTGTCCCTACAAATGATTTGCTAATCTGCATCTGTTTTTGTTTTTATCCTAATAAAAGTGGGGATTATATGAAGATCTGGATCAAACAGGTTGTCTGTAAAACTGGGGGTGCTGGTCTCTGTGGTCCAGTCTCAAATCCCACAGGATCAGAAGGAAAGCAGGGAGGGTTAGGCAGCATCTCTGAAAGACGTAGTTTGTTCTATCTGGTTTCCAAAAATTCAGTGGTGATTACTTCCTGCCTTCTCCATGGAAGCAGCTAACTTCTGCAGGCAGTGGTTGGTGGGTGTGTGAACCATATGGCTGGGATAAATGTTAGTAATAACGGGTGGTGAAAACTGTCTTTGAGGAATGTTTCCCTCATCCAGATGGAAGAGTTGAACCCAGAATGGACAAGCACGGCTCATGCAGGGAAGCAGAGCTCTGGTCTCTGTGGAGATCTTACCAAGGACTCATAGGAGGGGAAATGGGTCCTGCACAGTTGGTTTGGTCTGTCCATGCAGGATCTTCAGAGGATGCTTAAAAGGATGAACCCTTCATCTATCCTGTGCAAAGATGATTCAGATATGCTTTGCTGGTACTAAAATGAGTAAATAATGCTTTTTCCTGGTAACATTTTCTGCAGTCCACTGCCTGGAGATTTAAGAGCAGGGATCTCTAACTCAAGTGCCCAAGATGATTTTGAAAACAGAACAAGAGATGTCCCATTCAGGACAGATACAAGGTTACTAGACAGTTTAAAAAAACTTTTCTGCTTTGCTTCATCTTTGCTGCAATGCTCTGGGGCTCCGTTCAGTTACCTGAACACGCTTGGGGATGAGGTGTGTGTCATGGGACCCCACAGCTGCTGTGGGGGTTGGCAGCTCTGACAGGTGGAGCAGCCTCTGCAGGGGCACTGTGGCTTTACACGGGGCCCTGTGATTGCGTGTTGGGGTTTTGTGGCAGTTGCTGCTGCCCTTGGGCAATGTCTCCACTTCCACAAGTGAATCTGGAGTGTTTTGCAGTCTGTGTGATCTGGCAGTCCTGGTCTCGCTGTTCTGTACTGCAGCAGTGGCTTCACATGGCCTCCCTGGAAGTCCCAGATTTGTCTGAAGCAAAATCTAGTTTGACCCTTGCACCAGTGCTTGATTCCTGCAGGTTACCACCATTGCTCTTGAGGGGGAATAATACCCAGGGCAGAAAATAGCAAGCCAGGCATCGAGGGGATGAATAATTGAGCCAGAACACAACTACTGCAGTCACAAGTGTGCTGAGCAACCTGCAAGGCAGAGCTTGTTGTGGCCAGGGGAGTTCAGTGCAGTGTGGGGGGTGACAATTGCAGGGACAGTGCCTCAGGTCTGGGGGATCAGGCATGTGCTGGGAATGCTGCTTTTGTCCTTGCTGGCACTTGCTCGACAAAGGTCCTGAACAGGCAAATGACTGCCAGGAGCTCAGCCCAAGGCTGGGTGAGGGCAGACCTGATGGTCTTGGCACCCCTGTGTTCCCAAAGCCCAGGAGCCCACAGCTGGCCTCTCTGACTGTCTCCTGTGCTGCTTGAGCTCAGTCTGGAAGTTGTTTTTATCACAGCTGCCTTCAACAACCCCTGTGGATTCCACCTTCCCACAAGAGACAGGATCTGCACGGGGCTGTGGGATCAGAGGCCGTGCTGAGCAGGCAGTAAAACCTCAGGTTGTGCTGTTTTCCCACTTTTCATTGCAGACTCAGGAAAGTGAGCTTTCTTTGGGAGAGAAAGAAAGCATCAGCTACAGATGTGAGCGTGCTCTTTGCTTCCTCACCGTCCCTGCGCCCCTTCCTGTGCCTGGTTTCCAATCTGAAACGTGCTCAAATCTCTCCTCTTTCCCCTTGTTTGCCTGGTTTTACACCAGAAAACCATCACAAGCTCCCCTGACTGCTGGCAGAGTCGTGGGGCTGTCAGCCCGTGGAGATGGGCAGTGGCAGAGCTGGGAGGCTGGTACCAGGTTTGGAGATCGGGGCTGGGAGCCCCGCAGTGCTGTGCGGTCTGCACGGGTATGAGGTCAAGTGTCCTCTCCTGTTTGGAAATCCTGAATGGCACCCAATGTAAAACCCCAAGTGAAGGTTTTTACAATGTTTTGTAATAAAAATAAATTAGTTCTTAATTTTTATTGTTTAAAGAGGAAAAAAGTCTGCTCTTTCCCTGGCCTGCTCACTTTATCAAAATGTTGCCACTAAATAGAGTTTGTGACTGTAACTCTCAGGGTATCAGTGGTGTCGCTTTGCTGGTGTCAATGACTCACTTGGACATGCACAATTTAATATGTACATGGATGCACAGGCTCCAAAGCTATTACTGGGCAGAAGAGATACAAATTGTGAACTGAGAGCCCAAATTGTGTTTATACCCAGCTCCCAGAGCTGGTGCAGAGCATAGCACTTGTTTGTTCCTTTTAAAGATATCAAAATGTGAGGCAGGAAAAGCTCCTGTTTGCTTCAGGGGATTTTGAGGCTGGATGCGATCAGTGGAGTTTATTTTAAACTCCTCCTGGTAATGACTCTTGATTACCAGGATATCTTCTGTCAAAAGAAATAAAAAGCACCATCATCTTCACCTCTCTGAAGTGTTTCCCACCCTGATGTATCTCACACCCCAGCTGTGTGCGCAGGCATCAGTACAGAGGGAGGGTTTCCCAAACGAGTGTTTTGCTGGCCTTGCAGGGTGTAAATCAGGTCACTGGGGTAACACCAGGACATCTTCTGGCCATCCTGCAGCCTGAGGCAAGGTTGTACCTGTATCTTGTGCCTGCTGACCCACAGCAAAACTCTTACCATGCTTTGAGCTGCTGTGCTCACCCTGATGCTGTTTGTGGGTACCCCACTTCCAAATGGTAAAAGCCAATGCAAGAAGGGAATCAAAGTTTTTTCCACTGAGGGCATCCGGGCCAACTTTTGAGATAGGAAGTTTTCAGGATGTGTATAGTCCTGAGTTTTCTTGACAGCGGTGGTCTCCTGGCTGGGTCAGCTTTCAGAGTATCTCCCATTTTTCTCACAAAGGTTAATTGTGTTGCAAATGCTTTTGACCACATGAAAACTAAAAACACAGCAATTTCTGCCCTTGGTGCGTATGAAGAGGGGAATCAACTCTCAGGTACTCCCAGACCATGGCATCTGCACAGGAGGCACGTACACTGGATTTATGTGTATCCACTGTCTCAGAGCAGGATCTGAGTGTGGCACTGCTCCACATCGAAAGGGAATCACAGCTTATAATATTCAACTGGTTACTATAACCCCCACCCACCCCAGGTTTAATATTAGAACTATTTTTCACGTTGAAACCAAAATAGTACGAAATATGGGCTTGCTGTAATTGTTGTTAGATTATGTGTCACCCTGATAAGATGTAACAAATATTTTCCTATACAGCAGGGCCCGTTTCCCTGCGAGTAATGGATGGAGAAACTTCTCATAGTCTGTAGGCAATCGGTCGTAAAAACTTCGCTGAGAAGATTAATGCATTAAGTGCAACCTTTGTGGAAAATAGGAAGAAAAGAATTAAAATAATCGTTTGTTCTTTCACGTTTAATATTAATAACCAAACTTATTTGGTGGGAATGTTCCTTGCTGCCTGTTCCTTCCTCCTTCAAGGGTCAGCTTTGTGTCAGAAGTATTTCTACTTTTTCTGAAGATCTTTCAGCAGCACCTATCGTATATGGTGCAGTGATTCTTTCAACAGAACTATTTTTATCAGTAGTATGAAAGACTTTTTTCATGGGCAAAGCTTTGACACCAGTAAGTCTGCTGGACGTCACTTAATAGGCTAGATAAACATTGGCTCGCCATTCAGCGTGGAAGGATTTTCCCTTTGTACCACAGCTCTATGTCTTCCTTAGGCACTCGGTGACCATCAGAGGTGGCACCCGGGGGACAGGGCCCTACAGAGCTGGGGCAGGGGCTTTTTTGCTGTGCAGACATGAAAGTGCAGAAGGGAGAAGTGGGGCCCTTCCAGGAGCAAACCCTGTAGGAAACTGCCGCCCCTCCCGAGGACACCCTGCACCGAGTTCTGCTGCTCCCCATTAGAAGGGTCCTTGCTCCTTTCTGGGGATTCCTTGGGACCAGCCACTGCTCTGCTGCAGACGGAAGGATGGTCTTACCTGATGTAATGATTTATTTTTTTCTTAAATTGCTCAAGGTTTGGGAAAACCGATTTAGATTGATTGCTGCTGCTTTCCCCCCATGTGTCTT
This sequence comes from Platysteira castanea, assembly GCA_013397175.1. Classification (NCBI taxonomy): domain Eukaryota; kingdom Metazoa; phylum Chordata; class Aves; order Passeriformes; genus Platysteira; species Platysteira castanea. Next base: position 96,282 of record VYXC01007869.1, read on the forward strand.
TTGAGATCCTGTTTTCTTCCCAAAGTACACTCGTGTACCTGCAGTCAGTCTCAAGTGACAGGTACCATCAGTCATGAAGTCTGCTGCGAAACCGGGGTCGGATGGAGCTGCTTATTTGCAGTGTGTGGCACACAGTTCACTTCCTCCCAGGTCTTTGCTTGTATCTGAGGTCTGGCAGGCTACCCAGCTTGAGTTTTACAGAGAATCACTTGTTTTACTAGTTGTGAGAACAGATATTTCTCCCCAGTTTTACAGAGCTTGAATTTTTATAAAGAACATTTTGTAAGCAAGGAAACAATTGTCTTGCTAAAGGAGAACCAAGAGTTTCTGCCCCTTCCTGCTGATGCTAAGTGGGAACAGTGGTCTTAAGATTTCAGTATTCCAGGAGGTACCACCCTTCGCTGCCCCAGTAGGTCTTTTGCTGCCGAGTGAACAGAGACAAATTTATCACTAAAAAGCCAATGCCATCAAATGCTGATTGGGCCTCTGAGCTGCTCTGGCATTCAGAATTATTTAGGGCTTATTCAAACTTCCTTTTAAATTGATCAGTTATATATTTCAGAAAACTCCAAGAAAAATGGTACTTATATTCTTAAATAACTACATTCATCATTGCCAAGAAGGACTTTCAAACTGCAACAGGAAAAAAAAAAGGTTCAATTTTGATCATGCAGGAGCTTAATTCACTGTGTACTCTTTCTATGCTGCCGTAGCACTAAAACAGAATGTGCCATCCAGCCACAGTAAAAAGAGATTTTAAAAGCACTGTGAAAATTAGTTCAATGCACTCTTTTCATTTCGAGTCAGTAAGAGAGTGGATTTTTAGGTTTGGAAGCAGGAATGCTCCTTGGCCAAAAATATTCACAGATAAACCAAAAATCATTCATTAAATCTATCTGTCACTATTGTTTAGCTGCAGATGTAGAGAAAGGAGTAGATAGATTATTTAAAGTACAAAAGCTAATTAGGGCTGGCTGACAAGAGTACTGAATTTTACTTTGAAGAATGGGACAGGTTTTTACATGACTGAGATGGTAGAATGTGATCAAAACATTATTAAATCCAAACCACCCAGCTTCCTTCCAGCTCTATTTTTTTCTCCCCAGCAGTCTCTGCTGTCCAGTCCAGTTTCTGAGCTGAAAAATCATTAGCAATTTCCACTAACAACACTTCAGCACAAGGAAGAGACAAGCCTCTAGAGCATAAAGGGGTGAGGACAGAGCTCGTTAGCAGTTGGACTCCTTCCCCAAAGAGATGATGACTGAGGTCCTGCATGTTTTAGAAGGCAGAATTCTCTGATTCAACAAGGGAACTTTGTTACATTTGATATGTAGCAATTAAGCCATGTAAATATATTTTATACAAAAGTGCATGCTATGGCTTTGTGATAATTTTAGCTTCTTTAATTACCAAGAAGTCTCAGAAGAAAGCCTCTTAGGAAAGCAAAATGAGTAGCAGTGGATTTTACCTTTAAAAAAAACCAAAAAAAAAAAAATCCCCCAAACCCTAAAAGGCCTGTGATTGCTTAATGTAGTATTACTGAGATTCTCCCCACATGAGGAAGCACTGACTTCCTGTAAAGGATTCACAGAAGGCTGAGTATCTGGTTGGTATTTGTGATACAGTGTCTCATTCAGGAACACAGATTTAAATTTTTGATGAGCTAAATGTATTGATTGAAAACTCATCCTCTTCACTTTGCAGATGCTAAAAACGACATTTAAAACCAGGCTCCTGTGACAAGTTACTATTTTTTCCCTTCCCACTCTAGCACAAGAAATGCTTATTTAAGTAGTGTACGTAGAGAGTTTTAAATCCCTACAGGTTTTAATAAGGAATGTGAGGTTATTCGCTTGATAAGGCTTCTACATTTTTTCTCCAATACATCCATTTACGTGGTTACCGAGATTTGTATTTCAGTGTTACAAGGATCTGAATCTTTAATCATTTCTCTTCAGAGTGCTGTGAAGCAACCAGGTATCCATGCTTTACAAAACAAGGAAGCACACTTTGAACATGAGACTAAGCTGAAGTTCATCCAAAGTCTGTGCAGAGCAGGATTTTGGTTTTAGTTTGAAAATTTTTCCTGATTCTGAGTGATCAAGAAAGTGGGTATAGTGTAAATAATAGCTAATCATGATGGAAAGCAATTTTTATTTAACCTGCTTTAGGAAAACCCAGGAAAAGTTTAAGTTACTCCGGGGGAAAGGCTTTGAATACGGCCGAGATAACTATTACATATTTCTGCATTCTCCAAAGAAAATAAAATCCAAATCCTACAAAGAAGTAAACACTTTTAAAAAGTCCCAATCTATTTTTCCCTTTGCTGCAATCTATTTTTGTGTTGCAGATCCATTTTACTCATACTTGGCTTTGTTAATTCCAATTTATTTTGACTGTTTCTGAGACAGGCCAACACCCAAACTGAACACACTCACACTTCCAATATTCTTGACATTTTTTATTATAAAGCACTTCAGACAAACTGATTCAAAACCAAACAGTTCTCATCTGTAAAAGAAAACTATTTTAAAACTGGATTCATAAAGAAAATAGACGGTTCTTAAACATGAACTTCAGTTAGAGCTCTTCTGTAATGAAATCTAAAGACAAAACTGATGGGTCAAGAGCTATTCATTTCATATATACTGATAAAAGGGAGACTAAGATGTTACACACACACCATGGAGCATCTTCTTGTTGATAATGAAATAGGAACACTCGATAGTTAATTCTGGCCTGACAAAGCAGTCCAACATTTAAATATTCTTCAGTCCCAAAAGAGACAAACCATTAACATTTCTCATTCAGTAACTAAGCCAGCCCTGGCTAAGGGTTAAAGCTACTTCAAAGCATCTAACATGATAAGCTTTTCATTTCATGTACTTCTCCTGTTGATCAGCCAAGATTTTTGCTGAGGATTTAGCATCATAGAAAAGTTCATTTATTTCTTCAATATGCTCTTTCTCAATGCTGTCTTTCCCATTAATCTTGGCAAGCAGGTTAGCTGGGGTCAGCAACTGCACAGCATACCTGTGATCAAACAGAGGCAGATGAGTAATTACAATTCAGTGCATCCCAGGGAACTAAAGATATGGAGAGGTGGGACATTTGCTGGGAAACACAGCTCTGCCAGCAGTATGAAAAAGTCAGCAAGCACTCTAGCACACAGATTCTTTAAAGGAGAAAAGAGAAGCATTACCACTCTTTTTTTAATGTTAGCACTCTTGTTAACAGACCATGCCACTGTAAGGGAGAGGTCTGTCTCACTTCCAACAGTGAGTTATCCTACAGTGAGTGGATTTAGACCCAGTCATGCTTAATAGAAAAGTGTGCCCAACTTACCTTAGGGTTGTCTTGGTACCAATCTCCCCTAAGTGGTTTAGAGCTTCTTCACTGATATTAATCCCTTCTGTCTGAGCACGAAGTTTTGTGATCTGTTGGGAAGAGTAACTGAGGTATGAGTCCAAACAATTAACATGCTAAACTACTTAAATTAGTATCTATAAACTGTCACCTTAGAGATGACATGCTACAAAACAAGATGGTGTGGAGAGTTACCCTGGTGTAACTCACCCCTAAACCAGAATTTGTAGAATTCTAAGTCTTTGAACAGACAAATACAATGTTAAAAAAATTATCATCACAAAAGGAAGGTCAAGTAACACATGTGGACTGTTAACCCTTCATGGTAACTGCATGGTTAGCAAGGCCTACCTACTAATAAGGAGCAGAATATGAGAACTTATACAAGAAAATGGAAAATGTATGTGAGAAATTAGTGGCAGCTTGAGTCTTGTGGACACACCAGTTACTGAATTCTGCAATGTATCGCTGCTGCTGTACAGCAGAGCCCTCCAAAAAGCCCTACAGAAAGCCACACCCTTTCCTCAGCAGCTCACAACACACTTTTTATTCAGTTGACAAGAAGACAGTAAAATAAATCAAAAAGTTACCTTCTATGATTCACCTATTCCTTCAAGAAGAAAAAAAAAATCACTAAGAAGAATCTAATCTTTCAAGAACAGTCTCAGGCTTGCACCAGTTTGAAGATCTTTACAAAGTTGGAGAGGAAGATATCACCAATAAGCCTGAGCATATAAAGCTGTAACAAAAGTGGCACAAGTCTCTCGGTAGTCTGTATTACCAGCTGAGTGATAAGGGGCAGACTGGATAATGATGTTGTGTTGTAGTGCTGAGATAACTCTGGAACTGCAAGCCTCATATAATACAGGTATTTTTCACTTTGGCAGCTTTGTAAACAAGATATCAAGAAGCACTCGTTTAAATTAAAGCCATAAAAATGCGCTCAGGGAGCCAGAGTAGGGAGCAAAGTAAGAGAGGGGTTTGAAATGGCAGAAAGTTGGTGCTAAGATATGTACACTGAATATTGGCAATGCTGCTGCAAATTGCATTTTAAGGTTGAAGATTTTTACTTGTAGATCACCTAGACACCCCCTTCCCTTCATGCAAACACTGCTACTTTGTTCTTCCTCTGCTACAAACAAGGTATTGAATGCTGCATCTTTTAACAATGTTTTTTAAAATAACTTTTTATCTAGCATAGAACATTACTGAAGGCCTGGGGCCGAAGCCATTAACCCACCAGCTTGCTTACATACGCATTTACTGTGGAATAGGAAAACAAGTATTTATCAGGTAAAATACACTGGGAACAAAACATCTCAGTTATAACCTCTAATATCCAACAGGAGGCACATATGCAAAAAAGTTTGATGATAACAATACCTGACTAGAACAGGCATAAAAGTGAATTTTTTCCCTATTCTGGTTTCACCAAGGTTACTGTGTGTTCTGTCTCAGAGTAGCACTTCACAATGGGATTTCTACTTTATCAACACGCCCAAAAGAAATATTTGAACTGGTTATGAACAAACTTTCAGTAGATACATGACCAGATTCCGTGCTGAGAAAGGAATCAATTGTGAAGGCAAGGAGTCTCACACAGAAACATCAGCAGCAGAAACTTCTTCCTAACATGAAAGGCAAACGAGAGCAAAAATAGAGAATTAAACTTATGGGTGCCTTGTTTTTACCCCTCTTCCCTCCAGCTGTACTCAGTTAGAAGCCAAAGGTAAATGTAGTAGCTCCTCCTCTTCTCCCACAAGAAGTTGCCACCCAAAAGCCTTAATTTAGGGGAAGGTGAGATTATCTGACTGTGGGAAGATGATTTATGGGGCCCAGTGTCTGGACTCTATTTTTAGCTTTAGGCAATGCTACTGTGAACCCTTCCTTCAGCCCTGGGGAGGGTGGAAATAACAACACTTACTCAGCTCTTCTGAAACTCAGCAGTTCAGAAAGTGTCTTATCTGCACGGTAATACAGCACTAACTACACAGAATTCACTTACACTACAGGGAAGTCCATACAGTCTTTAATACCGCCAGGCTGAGTAAAAGTCACACATGAAAATCTGTTTTGTAACTGAACCTAGTTGTATTGTTAAATCACTGGGCCGCTTCTACTGCAATCTACACCCTCATGCTTCAAAGTGTCCTTTTAGGTACAAAAACATCATCCTGAGAACAGCTCAGAATAGCATCAGTGAAAAGCTCCTCAAACCAAGTGAAATGAAGCTTTGCCTCTACATTTATGTTCGATAAATGCCTCGGCTTCACCTTGGCACTTACCCAGCAGCAGGAGACCACTATCTGGTGACAACACTCTCCTCTATTGACACTATCTCTTAAATAATACAAAGAATTGACATGGTAAACCTTAATGTCTTCTGCATTGTGTCACTTCCCGGCATTGAGACGCTAATGAGGGGGGGTCTGTGACACAGTGCATCATAATGGCACCAAGCATTGTAATCGATACACAATACATTGTGATGGCCCCACAGGAGAACTCCCAGGCATTTGGAAGGATATCTCTGCAAAACTTGCTGTGCTTACATTTCCAAACTTGACTAGGAGCATAAAGACTCTCCCAGTTTCAGGAGACAGCCCCAGTAGGTTAAAGCTACAGTACAGGGCATAAAGTCAAAACTGCAGTGCATGAGATTGTATTCCTCAATCCCTTCTGTGTCTCATGTGAGGGAAAAGCCCGAGGTCTGGGACTAAAGATCCCATTACGTGACACTTCATCTTATACCAACTGAAAAAGCACTACCTGCTGAAATCTGCAAACTATGGAAAGCACATCTGTACAAGAGACTTCTTCAGCTGAAAATTGCTGCCTTCCTGCTAGTGAGGTGCCACTTTCAGCTCCAGATGTGCGTAGCAACTCCTCAGTGGCTGGGAGTCAGACAGAGAAGTTGTGTGCAGTTTTAACCAGCTCACTAGAGAGGCAGGCTTTTAACAAGCAGGAAGCTTTCTGGCACAAGCCCTGGTGACCACAGAGTCTAACAGCTCTTCAGTAACAGAACAGAGAGAAGCTGTGCACAACTTTGGGGACTTGTTACAAGTTCCTCAAAATGCTATGCATACCTGCTTCATTTCTTGGGGTGTATAGAGCATGGTTCGGATAATCATTACTCGATCCAGCAGGTCTAGTGGTATTCCATGAGGAGACACGATATCCTCTGTGCCTCTAGAGGAGAAACCAAACAGAAAGAGATCAGATACTATCCTGAGTTCAGTACATTGATGTGGTTAAAATCAGTAAAAAGTGACTACGCTAGTTTACAACTGTTGTGTGTCCACAGAGACACACACCCGTGGGTCACAGACAGGAAACACTCTGGTCTAAAGTTCATTACAGACAGCCCCAGGGAAACAAATTCTATTGCTGGAGCTCTTAGAGATGCCATTCAAAAATAGTGAGAGGTGCTTTCCTGCCTTGTATCTCACAATACAGTCTTATCTAATGTTCCAAGGTATTTTCCAGCAAGGAAAAAATGATTCTTACTAAGTCGTTTAGCAGGATTAGCAGAAATTATATATACTATCGTCAATTTGGAGAACATCCCCTGCTGCTGAGCAAGCCATTCTTTCCCCAGTCCCTCCAGTGAATAGTTCAGTGGTTTACATTCCATGCTTGCAATCCAGCAAACTGAGAAGTGTAGGCCTCTCTATGAAGGACAGGGCAGGATCTAGATCCCCAACCACTTTATGTTTGACGTACAACACCCAGCAGCAAAGCCTGCAGACACGTGCACTCTTGGTTTCCCAAGACCACCGTAATTTGCTACGAAGTCGAGAATGAAAGATACCCAGATTTAATTTATGACAGTTATAGAGATTGCAGTAAAAACAGTCAAATGCTGGTAAAGAACTACATTTCTAAGTTCAGTGCTAGTATTTAGACACTGCAACTCTTGCCATGGTCCTCCAATATTAGGTGCCACTATTACACGGAAAACTTCCTTTCTTAAATCACAGCTTTTTCGTAACAAGATCTGCAGTGAATCCATGCTGACAGATCTCTACTTCCTTTATTTTTACAAGACAGCCCTTTTATATCTTTGCAAAAACAGTGCTGTAAGGTCCACCTTAAACATTTTTGAAGGGCTTATCTTCTTCACTTCTAAGCAACGCAAACAGAGAAAGATTAATACCAGATGAGCCACTATGAGGGAAAGGAAAAGCTGGTTATACAGCTGAATTAAATCAATTCAAAGAGTAGCAATCATTGCTAATGACAGCTTGTTTAGACATAATTAGACCTAGACCACAAACTAGAACTTACTGAAGAGTCTGAAAGAGGAAAGCACTTTTACTGAACATGCAAAGAATGTTTTTTTGTGGGTGCAAAATATCAAAGTGAAGGCACAAAGTGAAGTGGAGATGAAAAACAAGTTGGTTGGCAAGACTGAATAATCACAAAAAGCCAGACCAACATAGCAGGAAAAGGGAGAGGCTGAACTGTAACACACTTTAACAGTAAGAACAAGAGGCTGAAGTCTGATGGAATTAGGATAGCAAACAGCAAAATAATCCAGAAGCAGGAAACAATGATTATTAGAGGTTTGTAGCTCTGGTGCTCTTGATGTTCTTGAATGTGCAGGCAACAGATGTATTCAGGTATACAATAAGAATGGTAACTGTTACAGACCACCCAGGAAGTGAAACAATTCAGAAGCTGTTAGAGGAGGACAGATGTGTCAGGGGAAAGGAAGAATATCAGTCGGCCTGGCATTAAATGCTTGTCCCATCACGAAGCTCATGAGCAGCTCAGGAGCAGCTCCTGAGCACTGATGCAGCTTGCAACTTATGCAGAGGATTATCACAGGTGTCAGTGTCACAGAAAAAGCCTTCAAAGATTGTAACTCTATTGATACAGCTAATTCCAAGGTTTATGAACCAATGCAAACTGGAAAATTCAAGTTTAGACATCATACCTGATAATGCAGTTTCCTCGGTTGGAAGCAAAGATGACAATGGGGGAAATAGAAGATTCCAGAGCTCGGTGCAGGTATGTGAAACACTCAATATCCAGCATGTGAACCTCATCCACAAAGAGCACACCTGGCACTAGCTCTGCAATGCCTTGATCGATGTATTTGTTCACCACCTTATTTATCTCTCCTCGAAGTTTGTCTGAGAACAAAAAGAAACTGTTGGTTCTTCTGCTAGGGAACTATAGGTCAGTAGGTAAAGACGGAAGCAACGAAAATTCTTCTTGAACTTTTTCATGGTTTGGTATTTTACTGCCACAAGGAAAATATCTGTGACACTAAAATTTTGTCACGTTTCATACTGTACTGGGGAGCCATCTGTGCAACTAAGTATTTAAAAACTGAATTTCTCACACTTAAGAAAAATTGATTGTTGTAGGTTTGTGGAGTTTGGTAGGGAGTGAAGAAGTCAGTCAAACATCAGTTTAAAAGATGAAACTTACTGAAATTTCCAAGCATGGCTGAAAAGAACATCACTGAAAGAATGAATTCTTGCTACTCTATTTCAGCAAAGAAGTTGTGTTTAACAACAACAAAAAAAAGGCTATATAAGTTTCTGTGAACCTATTGCTTTCAAAGCTATGCCAGATGTTACATCAATAAATCTGATATTAGAATAAGCAAAGCAACCTCTGGGACAGACAAAATACTTCCAAAGATGGCCATTGAGTCAGGTATTGAAACAGATTTTGATTTAAATTTAGATAGTCACTTAGTGAAGCATCAAAGCAAAAAGGAGAACAGATCTGCCTGTAGAAACTGTTTTCTCCAAATGCCGGTAGGCAGGAAGAGCAGCAGTGCATGTGGAGCATCAGCTCCTTAGGCAGCTGTTCCAGAGGTGCCAGTTTTCTATTCCACCAAAATTCAGTATGGTTGCTACAACATTTTTTAGACATTGTGTATTACTGCTGTTCAGTTTGGCTCTGTTGAAAGCCTGAACCTCACTCTGTGGCAGGAATGTTGTGGGAAGGGGGATGGCACTGGCATTCTGACCTCTCCCCAGGAAGACAGGTGCAGAGCAGTGTATACATTTTCCCACTACACGCATGAACTTGGTGTACTGTCTCCAGCCACTGCAATTCTAGCAACTGTATCACTGCTTTTTGAAATCTGAGTATTTATGAATATGTATTATGTAGGCATTCATTTCAATATAGTAACTCTATTTTTAATCCTTTTTTAACTGGAAAACACATAAATTACATTGGTCTCAAAATACCATATAGGTTTCATACCAGTAATTTCAGTTTTCTTTGGCTTCATCAACTGTCCCATCATAGAAAGGATGTCTTGTCCTCCCTAGGAAAAGGAAGTTACAGATCAGCTATGAGGTCATGTAGTAAGCACACACCTTGGGATTTTTATAGATCAGGAATTGGTTAAAGAAGTTGTTTCTTACAGTTAATTTGACAGTTTATATCCTAAGTCTTTGATAATCTGTCAAAGTTTAGGTCACTTCATCACAACAGTATTCTAAACATAATCACCTAAGCTACCTCCTCATTCTTTGCTCAGCCTTGCTCATTTGGAGAGCATAAAACATCAAAATGAGATATCCTCTCTTAAAAAAGCTGTCAGAGAGGAACTCTTAAGGAATGAAATTGTCAGGGAACACAGAAACTTGGATTGCCTGCATGCACAGTAGGTGTTCAGCCTGTCAACATGGGAAGAATTATTCTAAATTTTATGACTTTTGAATACCATGATTTTTATCAAAATTTTTTTTTTTGTAAATAAGGAGGTTTATCTTGAAATTGAATAGGTTAAAGAGTTGTACTGTTATACTGTAGGGATTCCAGCCTTTAAACTTGTTAATGACTTTGTTCTTGACACAGAATTCCCTCAAGAGTGGGTTCATGTTAAGACACAGCAAGGAGCAATTCTTCTATTTTCTATTTTTTTTTCTGCAATACATGCAGAGCTCTACTGAAACTCACAAAGAAGTTTAACAAGTGGCTATGAAACATTTCTGAAGAAAATGAGGACATCAATGCAATCTGCAGCAGTCAAAAATACTTAGTATCACAGTCCTTGCAGTTTCCCTTTCATGGCCATGAAACCATAAACACAGAGCAGAATATATTAATCTGCACTCAGGACTTCCAGTAAATGAAACGATGCAGGTCTGGCTGCTGCTACCTCACACCCATAGGCAGCTTTCCTTCTGGAGAGAAAGCAATAATCTCTTTTCCTGGTCAAAGGGAACAACCCACAACACTCTTTTCCTGCAAGTGATGGGGCACAGTCGTGGAGGGAAAGAGAGCAGGGTCTAGATTATGCATTAACTGTGAAGGTGGTGGATCCCAAACACCTGGGTAGAAGCTCTTCCACAACTCCAAGACTGTTCTCTGTAGTGCTAGGAGTGTTACTCCGACCAGTATTCCATGACCAGGTGCATGAATCCTAAGGAAGCAACTGCCTCTTTTAACCTCCATGGCAGAGCCCTGAGGCAGCCAGCTGCAGCATGACCTCCCTGAGAAGAGCTAGACTGGCCTTCAAGGTGTAACACCTACTGCTTTTCCTACAGTGGAATCTTTGCGGGTGAGTGAGTTTCAACTTCCTACATCTCAATTATTCTGGTAACATCACATCTATGTCAAATAATTTTTCTGTGAAGACTTCATCTGTGAAGTCAGATACCTGAGGTCGAGCATTGGCCACATCCAAGTCATGCAGGGTGACATCCTGAATGATTTCCTTTTTCTTGTGCACGTCACCTTTTGGCAAGGGAACATACTCTTCAGCTTCAAGGTCAAATTCCGTAGCATAGATATCACACCTGCCTTGCCTCTGAGGAACAGCAAAGAGAAACCCAGGTATAGAATTAATTTCAGTGCCAAAACCTTGAGTGACATGAACTCGATAAAGGGTTAGTTCACAATTCCAGTTCTGACAAGCTTCAGCTGACAATCCAGACATCCCACTGCCTGCTTAGCAACAGGCATACCCTATCTACTGATCAAAGCTCAAAAACTCTGTTGAAAAACACCTGATATTTTCAGTGGCAAGAATATTCCATTCCCCTCTCCCCTTCTTTTAACCGTATGCAATTCTTGCTAAAGGACAAATCCAGCAGATTACCCAGAGATTGGGAGAACTGTTCAAGATTTCTTTGTAGGTGGGTGATTTATTATATGATAGAAAATATTATGCTCATCCATTAAACAGCAAGTATCACTATACACTACTTTCTGAATCAGATATGAAAAGAATGCTAACTAATGCAGTATTCCCTTCTACATGTATATATCTTGTGGAGAAAATACCAGAGCGATAAAAGAAAGATTAAATACGCTGCACATGTCAGCCTGAAAATGACTAAAGTTGCTTGGTTTTTCCCTCTTCCCTTAGAGATGCCTTGATCTTACAGAGAAGAAAACTCATCCAGACAGCATCAGTGATAGCTTCCTTGCCAGATGACCTTAATTGTGAACCGGATCACCATGTTCTTTGGGTGCAAAAGAGACTTTTCTCTCCAGATAAGGAAAGCACTGGGCTCTTTTTAAAATTTCTATGTAACCATTTCACGTCAGTTAAGGTTAATAAATCAGAGAGCCTTCCGACAAAGGCAGAGAAAGGTCTGCAAGAAACATACACCTGCATAAAAGAACAGAACTTTTCTTTTACCTTGACAGCTCCACTGTTTGCCTCAATATAAATAACGTCACCAGTTTCCACTCGCTCCTTCTGCAAGCTTTCAAAAATGCTTGGGTCCAGCTGGAGACAAGCAAACAGCACAGTTGGTCAAAACAGTTCCATATTGTTATGGTAATCACGGTAAAGAAATTTAGTTTGAAGCTCACTCCCACCAGACAAAATTACACTGCAGCTCACCCCGACAATACCTCTAGGGTTTTATAAAGCTGTAACATTTGGAGTAGGAATAGAGAATAAATCTGAAAGATACACAGAACTCACTGTCTTACCAAAAAAATCTGCTATCCAAAAGGAAGTGACAGTACCAGAAACATAACGGTACCAGCTACAAAACATACCTCTGAGTAATGTGACAATATACTTATACCTAGGAAACAGTAGTTCTCTAGCTTTCTAGGAAAACTTTAATAAAAAAATCTGGCTATCGCATTGAATTATGTTCCTTGATTTCTTGAGTCCTTATCCTCCGTGGAGCTCTATGAGGGAGAGTGGGTGTGGAATATATTAGATGCCTTTGTTTCTCTTGGTACATGTTTATTCAGTTTTGCTCTTCATTTCCTTGTTTTCAGAGTGAACAAATGAAAGATGATACTTAACAACAGAGACAGCTTCTAGTTCTCTCCTAGTCTGACAGGGAAATTGAATGGAGACAAGAAAACAAAAGGAAAGTGGGCCTGGGTTGGCAACACACCAGCTCAATTTCCAGTTCTCTATCAAATATTCACTAGAGCATGACAATCCATGCAGAAAGAAAGGATGTGACAGAAAGAACAATATATATTTAAACAGGCAATATTTCCCTAGCCATCCTCAAAAATTTGGTACCTGACAATCAGGAAAACAAAACCAAACAAGGCCTTTCTCGTATGTTTATTACCATGAACATGAATTTATAGCCAGGGTCAGAGTGTATAACACGCTGAGACAGAACAAAGTTCAGATTGCCAACTCAGCCCATTTTTTGTGGTTCTAGTGATCCACAAAACTGCACCAGGATCTCTTCCTACTAAAACTCATCTTTAACTCATTGAAGACATACAGTTGTGTCCTGCCAAACAGAAATAACAGCAGCTGCTAACCAAGTGATGATGGGTTTATCTCCTATTTCAATTAGTAGGAGACAAGACCAATATCCAAGTATTCTGCACAAAGCAGATAAACATGAACAGTCAGGATAAAGTTGTCTAGCCAAAGAAAGCAGCCTCCTGGCAGCCCCACTTGACAGCGATGGGGATCAAGAGCTTGAAATGGAAATAAGAAGTGCTAAAAATAGAAGCTGCAAACCTGAAATACTTAAGGAGATCTCTGAGACTCTACCACACATACCTTCAACTGTTTGGTTCCCTTTGCAGTTTTGAGTCCTATAATTACATGGCTGATGGTTTTGCCATATCCCCCCATAGGATTCTCAGTCTCACAGGGCGTTAGTTCTGTGACTTCTCCTTCATAAACCTCCTTGGTCTCTTTAATCCTCAGCCCTGCAAGAAATTGTTTAGAATAGTTTCAGAATACATGTAGGAGTCTGCTGCTTCACTGTCAACAAAATGTAACATATTGTTAGGCTGCATTACATTTCATGGTAATATTTTACTTTTAAAGGCAGAAAGATGAATTATTGTTCTCTTCTTCAATTTTAAGTGAAAATATTCATCCTGTGCATCAGAATGAAAGCTGAGCCCAAGTTCTGACCTGCAAAGAAGTTTACTAAACTTTTAGAAATTACTTTCTTCTATTCATTATTACTAGGTCTTGAAGTTAGGATCCTCTGTCTCTTTTCCCTCACACAAAGAGGGAATTTGCTTGATTTTTACCCCTATGTTGAAGTCAGAAACACAGATCATCTTCTGAAACTAGTGACATTAATATAACAGTGAGTTTTACACAATTTTTGGACCAGCAGAAAAGCCCTGCAAAGTTAACAAAAAGATAGGGAAAAAAAGTAAACTTCAAAAAAAAACTTTACATTTTAGTAACTGAGTTAAAAATATTACATAAATTGATTAACAGGTATTGTGCTACAACATAATAAAATTACTAAAGGGTTAATGTAAAATTTCAAGTATTTTTCAAGTTAATAGCAGAAGTTGAGCTAGATAAAATTTAGCAGAAACTGATACAATGCAAATTTAAAACTATTTCAAAATCGCTAAAAATTACATCCTCACTTTGTTATTTTTCAGACAGCCAAGCAACCATTACAGTATCTGGGTATCTTCTATTCTAGTCACAATTACTGTTTAAATAACTAGGTTATTTTAAATTGATAAATAATACAGAGCTGACAAGATTTACAGGTAGACCGTTTCAAAGCAAACCCACTATCATCACCATCACCACTACAATTATGTATGTTCTAACTACATAGAAGTTCAAAGAAACTACATCTGAAGAAACTCCAGAGTATTTTATGAGACACACATGCCATACCAAAAATAATGAATGGGCTGTAACACGATATAAGGAAGTCATCCTGCCCAGTCTGAGGGTATTGTGACTTTATAAAACTTTCCTTGTTCCGTAACTTTTCATTTTGCTTTGAAATAGATCAGACACTTCACCAGTAATTTTGAGCTGCTGATAGGGACTACAAAGAACTGACAAATACGAGTCTGTCTCCCTCTACTGGGCCCAAATTCAGACCAGGATCTGAAAAGCGAAAACAGCGTAACTGTGGATAACATGACAAATTCTTGGTAAGAAATGACTGCTTTCTTTTACTTAAGATTACATAAAAAGTTGTGTATAAAGTTAATTTCAGTAATTTAAAAAATGTTTTCCAGGTATGCCAAAACACCAGACCTTTGAGTTAAAAAACTGAAAGAACCTGAGTTGTAAAACTGACCTAGACGAGGCTGCATCACACTGGCTCATGTGCAAGGAGTGTGAAGCAATATGGGAATCTGCACACTGAAACTGCTATTGCCAGAGACTGGACCAGGTTTGTTTGTTCTTTTTGTTTTGCTTTTAAACTTTCAGCACAAGCTCTATTCTGCTCTGAAAACCTGGCAGCCTGTTTGTGTCTAGGGTACAATTCGTATGCTGCTGAAGCATGCAATGAATCTCCCAGTTCCATTTCATCTGAAAAGAATCCAGTTCACGTGCTCATTCTGTTCCACAACACAAGTCAAAGCCAAGTCAGCGAGGGCAAACCCGGGGATTTGCTTCAGAAGCCTGCCTCTAATCCAGACTAATGTGCTTTTCAGAGATGTGCCTGTAGAAAATATTTACAGATGAACATGATCTGAACAAAGGTAATTGACACTTTGAACCTGCTGCTGATTATCCTTTGATTTCAAATTAATCTATATGTGTCAACTATGAACTTCATTCTCAAAAGAGTTCTTAGAGAGATCTCCTACTTCCAAATCAGACACAATCTCAAGGCAGCAACTGTGGGCTGTTTCATGTTTTGGTTCAACAGCACTCCACGGAGCTAAATGGTGCTTGCTTGACTCACTGGCAGGTACAATTTGGCAACACAAGGAACAGTTAATACTACTGAAGTGCCTATTGCAGCAGTTATTTTTTATTGCACCTGAGCTCTAAAATTAGCTGCTATCATCATCCTCACCAGCTGCTATTGAGCTCCACACTGGATTAATCTTTCCCAGGTTAAATTTCTTTTAACTCATACAACAATTTGATCTCCTCATTTCCCACTTTGTCCTTTTACATTTCTTATATATCATAAGCTCTCTACTGCATCCCAAACACTACTTGGCCATGAGACTATGTCAAGTCTGTTATTAAAAGACTCTCAACAATAAAAATTCTGTAAACTCAGAGTAACTTCCCACTTTCTTATAAAGCGATGGGTCCAAACCAATCGGACTCTGTAGTTTCCATAGTTTCCAAGAAAAAGCCCCCAACCTTTAAGTAAAAAAATTGATGTTAACATCTCTGATAATTTTTAAAAATTCAGGTGGCTAAACCCCTTGAAAGTAAAATGCATGATATGAGCAATGATGATGTACACAGAGCCTGCTACCAAGGAGACATACAAACAAACAAAACACAATAAAACCTAAATGAATACTCTAAATACTGATGAATGTCTGAGCTGAAGCTTCCCTTGCACCCAAACCCAACTACACTACACAGAATTATTTTTTTAAAAATGCACACTTGTAAAATATTTCTTTATGAAGCAGAGAAACTAAAACCTACCTGAGATTAAAACCCAGTGGAAAGTGTTTCATTACAAGAAATGGTGGTTATTAGTCCTTTAAAATATTTTAGAGAATTTTTAAAATAAAAAATATTCAATAAAAGCTGTGTTATGAAAATGTGACATGGAATTCAACAGAAAGAAATAAAATAAGTTCCATCTTTCATTAACACTAATATTTGTTTATAAGTGTCTATTGACATTCAGGGAATGCAGGGAACTAACAATGTAGCTGGCTGTTAAACCTCAGAGAGTTAAAACACTGCTATCTCTAGAAATGACAACATGGATGGCATAAGTTTCATCTGTTGGTTCAGGTTTCCAAATCTCTGACAGGGAACTTCATCACATCAAGGAAATTTTGCAGACTACTGAGCCTCAGACTTCCCTCCCCCAGGCCCTGCCAGTTTCACGGTAACCAGAAGACCAGAGACTACTCAAAGTTGCTTTCTTATAAAAGTCAATGGAATACTTTTGTTCCACTGAAGAACTGAGAGACTTCTTCACTCTGCTGCTGCCAAGAGGAAGTCCAAGAGGAAACATGGTACTGAAACAGGAAAATTAACTGTTAATACGTTAAGGACTAAAATCAACTGGCTCTCTTTAGCCAATCCTCACAGAAAACAAGGGCAACTTCTATCTGCATTTATCAGCTGTCAGCAGCAATCGTATCAGAGATTTTAGGCAGTCACTGAGGCTGTATTGCAAATTAAGCCATTTCACATCAAACTTGTAAATGGACCGTAGAATTGAGGAAGACAAAGTGTTTGTTTAGTTGGCATGGAACCTTCTCTGTGCTCATTGGAACAGTAAGTCAGGCTAATGCTGCTGTTTGGGAGCTCCTGATTAAGACTGTTTATTTAGTAGGGTGAAATCACTAAAACAAAAAAATCCAGGAAGAGCATTTTTCTGTCTTACAAGTATTTCTGTGAACGTAAGAAACTAAAAATTATCTTTTCTTTCAACTTTATTCAGTCACAGGCAAAATGGAGAGGTGAACGTGGAGGATGAGAGAACAATTTGGTGAAGTATAAACCATAATACAATAATTAAGTTACAGTTTGTAAACAGAAAACTAGACTCCACTAAGTGTGAGATTCACTAAATTAGGATCAGCACTGAAGAAAATAAGCATACAAAAATCTGAGAACATCGTGACCACTGGAAAGTTTTTCCTTTTTAGATGACTGGGAAAAAGCAAAATAAGTATCATGCAAATACTTAATTCTTCTTTTCCTGAAACTTACCAATTGCACGTCGGAAGTTTTCCATTAGAACTTCTGTTTTCTTGATCTCAGTGGAATAGACCTCACTTCCAACCATGGGACAAAAGGGAACTTTGCTTCCCAGCTCCTGAGCAATAGCTAAAGCCAAAGCAGTCTTTAAAAAGAAAAAAACCCAACAAATACAAAACCCAGACATTAATTTTGAAGAGAATTAAAAAAGGATTCTTTTTGCACAAAGTTAACTTTCTTCATTATAAAACCTTCTATATATCAACTATGAATTTAATGGCAAGACTATTCTGTCTGACATATATTCCTCACATATAACAACCCTCCTCCAACACAGCTGACTTTGGCCAAAGACTTCTAAAAAACCTTAAAAGACACAATACTGGGCAGTTGAATTTGACATCTAATACAGATGCAAAAAGCCTTAAATAGCACGGGGGAAAAAGTAAACCAAACAAAAACTCTTCTGGCTTTTAATATAAAAGTTACTTCTAAAATTTTTTCTGAGCCAATGTTACCTATGTGTTTAGTAACCTACAAGAGGTGGTTTCACACTAAAGGTACTGAACACACCACTGGGTACTGCCAGTGTCAATGCCATGGCAAAAGTAAAAATATAAAGTAGGAAATTATATCAATACACTGATGGAAAAAAAATTCTGGTAGATGAAAACTTTTTGTAACCACTACCCTAAAACGGTTTTGACAACAAATTAAAATAGATTTGGAAATACTTTATTTAATAACAAAATAGAAAAATGATACCTTGCCAGTTCCAGGAGGTCCTGCCAACAGCACAGCTCTGCCAGCCATTTTTTTGCTTTTGATTAGCTCCACTATAACCCCACATGCCTAGAAGTTAAGTATTTACACTGTTAACACAAATATTGCTATAGTATCTTTTGTTCTGACACTACTTAAAAAGTTTAGAAATAGTATGTTTTACAAAAAGTAAAGGTTTCAATTTCATGCACACAAAAAGAAAGACAAGATCAACAAAACGCCATTTCTACACTCATTTTATCTGACACGTACATTAAAAATCACAGACGAGATAACTCAATCTGTGAGCTCTGACTCCTTTTCTCTCCCTCAGTCCCACACGCAGAGAAAGGTTTAAAAGTAAAGCAGGAAATTAATCTTCGCTGCCTGAGCCGCCGATCCTCTACAGATCCTCTTTCACGGCCAGGTTGATGGGGCTCTGAACAACCTGGTCCAGCGGAAGGTGTCCCTGCCCACAGCAGGGGTGTTGGAACGAGATGAACTTCAAGATCCCTTCCAACCCAAACCGTTCTGTGATTCTATGATGGTTTTATTCGGGCATCGCATTGAAACGGATGCTCCAATCCCTACTTGCTTCAAATCTGTCGACTTTTGGTTGGTTCCGTTGCCTGTAACACCCCAATTTCTATGCCCGACACGCGGGAGACCGTCACCGTCCTTGCGCGAAGCGAGAGCGGAGCAAGTACAGCCCCGATCGCCCCTATCGCATCTCACGCCGCAGCAGCGACACGGGGGAGCGCAGGCACGAATCTTACTCGCTGTCAGGACTTGTCAAACGGCCCGGCCCGGCCCCGCGCTCACCTCCCGCGCATTCTCCTGCCCCACGAGCCCGGCCCCGGCCGGCTTGGCGGCGCCGCTCTCGTCCAGCCCCAGCCCCTTGACATGGCTGTGGGCGGCGATGCGCTGGGTCTTCGAGGTGCTCTTCACCTCCTCGATCTTCATGGCGGGGCACGGCAGGCGCAGCTCCGGCCCGGCCGCCCCGCGCTCCTCGCACGCGGCCCGCGCGTTACCGGGGCTCCCGGCGCGCGCCCGACGCGCCCCGCCCCCGCCCCGCCATTGGCCCTCGTGACGGCGCTCTCGGCGCTCATTGGGCGCGGGGCCTGCCCGTCACCCGGAGGGGCGCAGGTTTTTAGGGTCCGCCCGCCCGTTTCCGCGTGCGGCGTGCGCGGAGGGTCCGGGCAGGCGCGGGGGCTGCGGAGGACTTGGGCCGGGAAGGCGGGAGGTGACGGAGTCACTGTGCCTGGAGGTGNGTTTTATTCGGGCATCGCATTGAAACGGATGCTCCAATCCCTACTTGCTTCAAATCTGTCGACTTTTGGTTGGTTCCGTTGCCTGTAACACCCCAATTTCTATGCCCGACACGCGGGAGACCGTCACCGTCCTTGCGCGAAGCGAGAGCGGAGCAAGTACAGCCCCGATCGCCCCTATCGCATCTCACGCCGCAGCAGCGACACGGGGGAGCGCAGGCACGAATCTTACTCGCTGTCAGGACTTGTCAAACGGCCCGGCCCGGCCCCGCGCTCACCTCCCGCGCATTCTCCTGCCCCACGAGCCCGGCCCCGGCCGGCTTGGCGGCGCCGCTCTCGTCCAGCCCCAGCCCCTTGACATGGCTGTGGGCGGCGATGCGCTGGGTCTTCGAGGTGCTCTTCACCTCCTCGATCTTCATGGCGGGGCACGGCAGGCGCAGCTCCGGCCCGGCCGCCCCGCGCTCCTCGCACGCGGCCCGCGCGTTACCGGGGCTCCCGGCGCGCGCCCGACGCGCCCCGCCCCCGCCCCGCCATTGGCCCTCGTGACGGCGCTCTCGGCGCTCATTGGGCGCGGGGCCTGCCCGTCACCCGGAGGGGCGCAGGTTTTTAGGGTCCGCCCGCCCGTTTCCGCGTGCGGCGTGCGCGGAGGGTCCGGGCAGGCGCGGGGGCTGCGGAGGACTTGGGCCGGGAAGGCGGGAGGTGACGGAGTCACTGTGCCTGGAGGTGCTCAGGGAAACCCTGGACGTGGCTCTCGGTGCCAGGGTCTGGATCAGAAGGTGGTGGTCTGTCATGGGCTGGACTCTGTGCTCTCGGAGGTCTTTTCCAACCTAAGTGGTTCTGCGATTCTCTGAATCAGCAGGGGCGACTTGGGGAGAGGCGAGCGGAGCCCTCCTGGAGGGGGAACCAGCTCGTTCTTGCTCGCAGGTTTCTTGGCCCTGCAGCACCATAAGCACTTTCTGCCATCCTAGAATCCGATTTGGCGCTGGAGCCAGCGTTTCTCCCCGCTGCCACGGCTGGGAGAGCCCCGGGTGTCCCTGGCTCGCTGTGGGGCTGCTGCCCCTCTCCCTGTCTTGTGGCTTGCCCGCCCACAGCCGCTGACAGTGCGCTAGGAAGCCTGAGCCTTATCAAAACCTCGGCTGGCTTTAGCTCACAAAAATAAGCTGAGGCTTTCCAGGGGTGTTTTCTAAAACTTAGTCAAAGATTTACAGAATTGTTAAGGTTGGAAGGGACCACTGGAGATCATCTAGTCTAACTCCCCTGACAAGGAAAGTAAGGGTGGTCTCTTACTTGCTCGGTATTGCTCACTAGTTTTTAGCATTCAGTGAAACTGCAGAATAATTCTATTCCACATCTCAAAAGCCTTCTCAAAAGCCTGCCGTAAGCATTTGCGGCTGTGGCATGTGCTGCACCTACGGCACGTATTCCTTATGAGCTTTGAGCAATTGAAATGGGTAAAACCACTCCAGCTTCTCAGCAAATCGTTTCATGGCCTCGCAGAAACATCCATGTTTCATGAAGTCTGTGATGCTACAGCTTTGAGGCTGTTACAGCTCCTAACTCCAGTTTGGTGGTAATTCTGCTGCACATTCTATGAAGGGTTTAAAAGCTTAATATGCAGCTCACTCCCAGTGAAATTTTAGATGGGATCTGGGAACCTGCAGTTCCAGTGAGTTCTCCTTGTTTGTAGATATTGTGATCTGCCCCACAAGTAAGACAGGGGACTCTTCCCATGGATATACAGAGTTGTCTGTGATTATAAAACCGTGGCTGTGTCTGCAATGTTTAAAGCCAGTGGATTGATGCGGTATGAGGCAGGACTGATGTCTGGTGCCATTTTGGCTTTTTTGTGCACTGCCAGGGGAATTGCAAAAGCAGTCCTGTGACAGCACAAGCTCAGAGAGCAGTTTTAGGGAGGATGGGAGTTATGGTTCAATTTGCAAAAGCCCAGTGGACCATATACATGCTATTCACTCCCTCTTTGTTCAAGAGCTTCCATTAGTTTTGTTCTAAATGTCATTTGGCAAAGAAAAGACTTTGCTATTTGTTGCTTTCTTTTTAATTGTTCTGTCAGTTTATATTTACATACTCTAGTTTAAAATTGTAATTACAGTGTAATTGTACACATGTGTGGTTCAACACCTTTGTAAGGGTATCCTGCTATACAACTGCTCAGCCAAGAGTTTTTGACTAACAAATATGAGCTATTCTTTAAATAATTAGAAAAGTGTGTATGCCATTAGACTCTGTACATCCTCTCAGGGTCATATTAGTCACAGAAGACAGATGCCTAGTAGGTACTGAGCTGCAGACTTTTTCCTTTGTAAGAGAGCAAATATACAACTTTGATTTCTCCAGTGCATTAAACTGCCGCAAGTGCTGTGGGTAAGTCTGGTCGGAGTTCAAGTTTCTGCCAGTTCTGGAAGAATAATTAGCAAGTCTGGTAGGAGCTCTGAAGGCAGTGATGTTGCTATCAAGGGGTTCACACTAGGAATGACCCTCCTTTTCAAAAGGGTGAAATACATAATAATTTGTTAACTTAGACTGAAACCTATCCATATGGTCCATGTTATCTTGTTTGATGTTGCAGCAAGACCTGTTTTTGAGATTATGGCATTTCAAAGTCTATTTAATAATATTTGCTTATTTCTTTTTGGTGAAATTTAATATAGAGGAATGTAGATGGTAGGAATAGAGAATTGCTGTTAATCTTCACTCTAACTTGGAGGAAGGATATAAATATTCTATGTCTATAAAAATCAGATATGTTACATAAGGTTCTTTAACTTTAGAAATACTAATTAGGGATTTTTCCTGCTTAAAGTGGATAACAAACAGAGAGTTAATTGTCTACAGCAATAAGATGTCTCAAACCTAGAATTTAGAGCCTAAAACTTCTGTCTGCTAGTGACCACTGCTGTTTAGTAAATAAAATCTGCTGCCACAATGAAAGTACAATTTTAATATTGACCTGCAGGAAATGTGCTTAAAATTATTTGGGTTTGTGTTTGTAGTAGAAGAGGATACCTCAACAGAAACAAGAACAAGTGAAAAATAGTTTGCTGGATAAATGTGAGGCTGGCTTCTCCCTCTTTTTTGCTCGCAAGTATTACTGAACCGTGCCAGGTTTGGCATTACTCATTGTATTGATTGTTTCACTCATTCCATTTGTTCTTTGAACATTGTCCTGAAGTTGCAGTTAAAGAGGGGTAAGAGAGAACATTCAGATGAGGGAAAATAAACAATAATCCTTTAGACCACACAGGATTAATTGTTTATTCCCCAGGAAGAGCAGAGTACAAGTGGAACTACTGGGAAGTTTAGAACTGAACTTCAGTAGTGCAAATCATCTTTTATAGCTGGTGTCTTGTGTTGTGGTTCATCAGTATGAGGAAATATCAAACCTCAACTTTTACATGATTTTTGTGATTTTTTAAAATAGTTAGCATATTAAAGGGAGAGGATAAAATAATTCAATTGCAAAGCTTGAGTCTTCTTTCTCCTTTGTCCAGGCCACCAGATGGAACCTAAGTAGGTTGTGCGACCATTCTGCCCAGCTCGTTCTATGGATGCTTTGAGTATAATTTAATATTTCACTAGCCAGCTAACCAGAAAAAATAATACCTGTCACTAACAGTCTGAACTGTTATTCCCCAGGTTTAATCAACTCATTTTACCAACGTTTCTTTTGCCCCCTGGTTTGAGGTCTCCTATTTGGCACAGACGTCATGCGATACCCGATGTGGGAGTTGGAGACTTGAGAGCTGTTTTCCTAGACTAAATGTTTGAGGTTACAGGACGTGGCCTAGTTTCACATAAGCTTTCAAATTTCAGTGGGACATGCTGAATCCTGAAACTGTCAAATAGTGTATTATTTTTGGAGTGAGAGAGAGTACGTGTGTGTGAGTGTGTGAATGACCTTTACATTTTTACCCTATCCCAAAAGTCTGACTTCCTGCCCTTTCTCCCATGAGTCCATAAACTTTAGCAATTAGAGTGAACATGTTTTAAGGAAGAAATTCCATATAGAGAGAACAACTGGGACGGAGAATAGGGTATTTAGGGGAAAACAAGGAAAACAGCTAAATGCTACAAATTTTGTGAGGGATGTAGAAAAATCTGGAGAAGTTGGGATTCTTTCATTCAGCCGGGTTCCCCTCTCCCTCTCAGGAATACCAAGACCTTCATGTAGGGGTAGGGAGAGATGTGGTGGTAGTGGTCGTGTCTTGTTTTGTTCCCTGCAAAAGAAGCTGGTTTTTTTCTACTCTTCAAAGCAATAAGAGTAATGTGTCCTACTGAATGCCACATCTTAATTTCCAAATCTGTAACTAATTCTAAAACTTTGTAAGCTAACAGAATGGACCTTTCTAAATGCTGAATAAAAGCGCTTATGTCTGTCAGATTTCTTCTTGATATTGGTGATTTAAGTTATTCATTTCACAGGTACTATGCGCACTCTAATATTTCCTCGAGTGACACGTGGCAAAATCAGATCCACAGGCTCTAAAATCCTGGAGACAGAGGTAAGTTCTGAGTGGTAACAACAGAGCTGTAGGCATTGGGGGTTTTTTTCCTTCCCTCTACATAAGAACAATTGCTTCCCTATCTAGAGAGTTACAAATCTTTTCTGTGTCTTAACGGGAGAAAAGCAAACCCCCATTTCTACCTGATACTCCTCCTTCTTGCAGGTCACTCAGGACTAAAAGAAGGGCCACCATTGTTATGTGGAGAGTGGAATTAAATCCATTTTCCTGCGGATTTTTATCCTCCTTCCTCAGCTATCCTTAACAGAAAGAATTAGAATTTTTTTATCTCGTAAGTTCTATCTAGTATCCCTCTAAATTCTGGCTGACCAAAATGCATTGCTTTATTAAGGTGGCAGACCAAAATGGATCTCACCTGAGCTCTGCTGTGGCCTCCTAAACTGCGACTATTGAAATGGGACCTCCTTGCCATCATTGCCAGTTTGTTTTCTCAAGAGCTGTAGAAACTTTTTGACCTTTCTACTTTGTCAAGCCTTGTTGAAAATTGCTGTTATTTTAGAAGATTTGGGAGGACCTCTGAATAATATCTTTTCTGGTTGAGAATCAGACCTTTTCCCACATCTTCCTTCTGAACTCATCTAAAAATGCTAAAAGAAAAGAAGTAAAGGGTAGGTAATATAATACAGGGATATCTGTGTGGATTCTGACTGTTTAGGGCCTTGTGGGAATTGATGTAAACTTTCCCTTTCCTTTGCAAGTGCATATTGATGTAACAGATTCAGCACAAGGAAGTGTATATGAGCCTTATGATTTAACAGGAAACTATTCAAAGCCTGGGAACTTGGTCTGAAAAGTGACATTATGCTTAATTTGGCTCCCATGACAGAGCTTCCATCAGGCTGAACTATTCTACTCAAGAAGCTGATTAGCCAAGCTAGCTCAGTATTCCTTATGAGTTCATGTCTTTACTTTAGGGAGACAGTTGTCTCTCAAACAGAACTGAGTGCTAGGAAGAAATGCAATTTTTTCCCCCCCTTTTCATTGGGTCATTGAGTCTGTAATCTTGACTTCCATGTGTTTGGCAAGGAGGAGTTATTTGCATCCAGCTTTAAACCAAACTTCTTTATATTGAAAGTGTTGTTATATAAAGCAGCTTTCTTTGTAAGAAAAAGCCTGGAGTTTGGAGTCAAAGCCTAAAACCCAAATCCATGATGCTGATAGTAGCCTTAGGCAAGTCATTTTACACTTCTGGCTCATTCATTAGTTAGTCAGATGTGAGTGTTATTACTCTGAGCAATATGTATTACAGCACAGAGTGAGCAGAAAAGTGACAGCACTGCTCTCAAAGAAAGAAAAAAGTAGAATATAGAACAAGGCTAGTCTACTTTGACACCTGTTGGAAGGTGTCCATGACATGGTCTTGGTTTCTTGGTTTGTAAAGAGCTGTTATCATTTGAAGAGGTACTTCGGGCTCCTTAGTCACTATTGGAATGCTCAGCTTTATCCTGTAGTGCATTTGGCCCCCTATGCTCCCTGGGTTATCAGTAAAGCCAAGTGACTTAAATCAGTGAAGTGATCCTGCCCTTAGCCTCTGAAATGCCCTCAGACGTCTCCAGTGTTCATCTACCTGTTGTTGTCTGCTTTGGTGGCGGTAGCAGTGGTTTCCAGGAGAGCTGTTCATCACTGTTAATAAACTTGGATTCTCAATCCATTAAAGGATATGATTTTTAAAGCAGCATCTTACCTAACTTAATTATGCTTTTACAGGAAAATGAATTATGCAAGCCTAGAATTATTAAGGAGAGTGTTATACATTATTATGTACATACATTATATGTACCTACATACATTATTATGTATGGAGAGTAAATGACCTGCCTTTTCACGTGGGTTTGCAAATGTCCATGCGACTTGGAAATCAAACCTGGTCACCACGATTCCAGCAGCACCGGGGTGTGCTTGGGGGCAGAATAGAAGGGGTGATGTGACAGTGAGCGGGTTTAAGCAGCCCTGCGGTGTCTAGTTAGTGTGGGCGAGATGAGAGGGAAGGTGCGGATGCTCAGGACAATGACAGTGCCCCCCTCCCAGGGCTGCTGGCTCCCTCAGGCCGGGCACACACCGGGGACAGCGCCCAGCTGTTGGGCACGTGTCTTTCAAAGTAACCTGTTGAAGTTGCCTCTCCTTGCAGGGGGTGCCTGGCAGGGGCAGCGCGGGACAGAGCGGTGAGCTGGGGCCTGGTGGTTCTCATCCCCAGCCGCGGAGCGGACGAACCGCGCGGTGCCGAGCGGCCCAGCGCTGCCTCTGCCCAGCCCTCGCCCTGCCGGGCCACCGTGCGCACGGGCCCGCGGCGGGCGGAACGGCGGCGNGCGGGCGCTCAGCACCACCGGCTCCACCGCCGCCTTCGACCGGGCGCCGCAGAGCCGCGCGCGGGGCATCACGCTGGACCTGGGCTTCTCCTGCCTGCGCACCGCGCTGCCGCCGCAGCTGGGCCCGGGGCCCGGCGAGCTGCAGTTCACGTTGGTCGACTGCCCGGGGCACGCCTCCCTCATCCGCACCATCATCGGCGGTAAGGGGGGCGCGGGGGTGGCCGCCCCGGCCCGCCCCGGTGGCTGTCGCGCCTCCCGGGGGGCCCAGCCCTCGTTGGGGTCCGCGCCCGGCGGAGCTGCGCCCGCCCGTGTCCGTGGGGGGAGCGGGGCCGCTGGGAGCCGGGGTCTCCGGCTATGCCCAACCGAGGGGACGGGGGGTGTCAGGTTTTTCACGGACCTTACGACTTTGCTGCACTTTCTCGTAGTTGCTCTTCAAATAAGGAACCAGTGCTCATAGAAAAGCAGGTTGTACATGTGAGTTCTTGGGGTGCTGTTTGGATGGTCAGGTGTACTCAGGTTTCTTACACTTTTTCAAAAAAAATTATGTATTTTGTATGGAGGCCCTGTTAATGGCATCGAGCGGCTCTATACATTTCTATTTTCTTTCCTGTTGAAGCTGTCAGTTTGATGTTGCCTGTAGTTGAGAGCTGTGATATAGTTGCTGGGCATGCCCATGTTGTCGTGGAAGACACTACAACCAGGAAGTTCTAACATGATGATTTTAGGCTTAGAAATAATTTCGTGGATTTCGGTAACTCTGCAGTTTAGTCTTCGTAGGCGATACTGGAAGGTTAATCTGGTTTTCATTAGGACTCATTTTAAATTAGTTCACCTTGTTCTATCTCCCCCTTCTATTTCTTCTAAAAAGCGTTAAGAGGTGGTCGGTGCTTGACTAAGGATGTGATGGAGTCACAGCTGCACGATTTTAAAGTAGTCACAGGTTGATGCAACTGCGAGAGTCAGACCGCAGGTTTAGTTCCTCTGTGTTTTCTCTGCCAGAGTCTCTTTAGTGACAACTTGGTGGTAGTTTTGTAGGACAGTGTTTCTCCTCGGCTAGACTGAGCCTCAGGCTGAGTTACTTTCCACGATGTATGAATTTAACCCCCTTTTGAACAGTTGTGTTATTTCTAAGTTGCCTTAGTGGTAACTGCGTTGTGTTGTTTGCACTTCTTGTGGGTAGGATAATGAATATTTACTTATTTGTCGATTTCACCAGCAGTAAAATGCTCTGTATCATCAGTGTGTGCTCCACAGCTGCAAGGGGAGGAGCGGCTGTGTGCTTAATTCCAGAAATCTGTGGTCTTGTAGTCATCTCTTGTACTTGACAATCCCTTATCATTCTTCAGTAATTGTAAGCACCTGATTATCTTCTAAAGAGCAGTGTTTACTTTGGCAAGTGTTTCTTGGATGTACTGAAGAGTCACTTGTAGTCAGACATTCCTTTCTGCCAGAAGCAGCTAATCTGAATGGTGTAAACTTTCTCATGAAGGTGACATGGGAAAACTTGGAAATCATCTTTAACCAGTTTCATTTTTCAGTTACTTCATCACTTATTTGGGGTGGTTGTTTGATAGACAGACTTCTTGTTGCTTTTATTTTTATGAAGATCTTCAAAGTATTTAGGCACAGCTGTCCCGTATCAGCTGAATAAATTATTCAGATTTGCTTATTGATAGGCCATGCAGGGAGAAGGCAGTGGACTGGATGAGATGACATGACAGAGCTTTCTTCCCAGCAGAAATTATTCTTTACAGATGGTAGTTCAGACACATAAGCACATCAAACTTGCTTAGTTCCAGTTATACCAGGTTATGGATCTTACTGAAAATAGTTGATTAGTATAACTTACTGCAATTCTCTGTGTTAAGAAAGGGTTGTAGAGATAATGCAGTATTGTGTTAACAGTTTAAGAATAAGGAAATTCAGTTTTCTGCTTGATAGTATAGATGTATCTTGATAGTGGATACTTCTTTTGTTTTTTACTACCAGGTTGGAAAGGTGAAGCCTTGTGATAAAACCTGATCTGTGCCTGTGGGACTCTTTAGGTGCTTGCAGATTTGGTGTGGTTTGGTGAAACTCAAACTGAAGTGTAGCATGTCTTGTGTAACAGGATACATTCTTTGGTGTTCGTGTGTGTTTCAATAATGCCAACTTTTTCACCACTTCAGGAATGGAAAATGAGTCCTCCCAGATAATGATACTTGAAAAATTTAGGCTATTTTCATCTACTTCCTTGTCACTAAGCATTAAGGGTTCACCATTCCAAACATTTTCTCTGCAACCAGGAATACCACTACCCTTTTCTTTTTGATGGAATGTGTGATTTCCCTGTTACTACATGCTTTCTCTATATATGGTTTTTAAATAAGACATAAGTGCTAAGTGCTTTATCCTCCTGTGTTTATTCTGCACCTCATGTTTCCCGTACCTCTTTAAAACATCACTGTTCTGAATTCAAATCCTGGGGGTAGCTATAGGTGGAAGTTAATCTGCAGGAAAACTAGAGGTAGGATGCCTGTGGGCAAGGGAGCTGGATGTGAGGATTTGGAAGGTGGAATGACTTCCAAAGAGGTGAGGGGGCTGCTTCAAACCTCTGTGTTAGTCAGGTGCATGCAGGATTTGCAGGAGAAGCTACAGCTGTGAAAATGTTATTGCATCCTTATTGTTTGAAGCTCTCTTTTTTCAGTGTAGGTGGTATAAACTAGTTGTCTTCCCCTTGAGTGATCCCATCTCATGGAAGCACTGTCTGCTGTGGCTGGGTAGCACCAGCATTGTTCACTCAGGTCTCCCATGAGGTGAGGAGCTCAAGGGTTTCCTTCTGAGGAGTCACTTTCTGGCTCTTCTCTTCCAGAGTGTGATTTTTCACCAGTGGTGTCCCAGGTTATCTCTTCCTTTTAACTGTCATCTTTTCTGTGCTCCCAGAGTGCTCTAAGGGTTAATTCCTTTGCTGTACACAGCTGATAAATCTGCTCACAGATTCAGTGTTACTATTTACCACTTTTTAACATATTTCTGTATGTAGCTAATTCCTAAGTGGATTTTCTCATGTCAGGATCTAGTATTACATTTTTGTCATGCTGTGCCAGGTAGTGCTTGACCTTGTGAATACTTCTCAGAGTCACTCACAAGATGCTTGTTCAGACACAATACCTTCAGATTAAATGAATGCAGAATATTTGAGCAGTAACCAAATGGAATGAAAAATGGAAGTCGGATTTCATTCTGTGTGGCTACATTTTTCTTGCGAAGCTTGTCCTTGAAAACAAAACATATCAAATGTTAAATCAAAAGTGTTTTGTTTTGGTTTTTTTTTCTTTACCTGCATGCTGGGAATTGGAAATGTTGCAGACAGTTTCACCCAAGATGTTTTGTTCAAGTTTTAGCTGGAAGGTGATAGTCAAGGTTGGAATGGAATAAATAATAGTCACTTGGTGTACTGTATCATGCCTTTCACTTGTATTTAAACCATACTGGTTTATATTCTTTTAAGGCTCTTGTGTGTCTGTGGCAGGAAGGCATTAATTTACAGCTACAGTGGGTAGCTGTTTGGCTTGGACTGTGCTGTGTATTTCTTTTTGTCTTACTCTTTCAAACAATAAGAACAGAACTCTTTATTTAAAAATAAAATTTCAGACTTTTCCTGTGCTTTTGCAGGATCTTGTCTCAAGCAATGCAACAAAGCCAGTATTTACAGCCGTTTGTGTCTTACTTGCTAAGGAGAGCAAACAAACCTGAGTAACTGAACCTTAAGGGCCAGTTCTTAGCTTGTCCCCACCAGTAAGAAGCACCCACATCAGCCTTACACTTGGTTTGTGCACTGAAGGAATGACTGCAAGATGCAGGACTGATATTTTTGTCGTTACTGCATTGTCCTGTTACTGTAGAAATTTAGGGTGGTATTTTTGATAAAATTTCTCAGTGAGAGGGCATAGTTTCTGTCACAGCACTATGGGGTTTTTTAAGCTTCTGTTCTTTTGTTCATGTTCAGCTTCTGATCTTCCACAAAGCTGATGTTAATGTTATTGAAATAAAATAAGAGTTGCTTTTACATTTGTCCCAGACCTGAGCACCCAGTAGGGTCTGGAATAGTTTCTCAAATGAGTTCATCAGGAAGGGATGCCTGCAGAGAGGTTAGACAAGTTAATCTGCCAGAAGAAATTCAATCCCCATATTTCATTTTAAGACCACTTTGCGTAGCGAAGTAGTTTAAGCAGTAGCAGATTTTTTCCTTGCTGATGGTTAATTTCATGCCCTACAAAGGGTCAGCACACTAATACAGGGGAACATGATTACCTCATCCCAGCTTCCCCCACACAGGCAGCCAAGGGATACCGAGTGTTTGCTTTAGGTGAGCTGTTGTCAGATGCCCTTTATCTGTTTGATTTCAAGATGGGTCCTCAAAAGAACTTCTAAATCAGAAAATTGTCCTTTTTTTTTTTTTCCTATGAAGTTCAAAGGACAGAGTATTCTTATAGGGTTTTAATTGGAAAGCTGCTGCTTGACCCTGGTTGTCTAAACCTGGGCTGGGGGGAACTCTGACAAACTTGTAGTTTTGTAATCCTTGTGCCTGTCTGAACCTTTGACCTTTTTACTTTATAACTAGAGCTTCATTGTCACCATTTGTCCCCACAGTTCCTTTCAAGGAAAACTGCCTTGCAAGTGTCTGGTTCCACTTTGCTGCTGTGTTCGGCTAAGGAAGGGTATTAATTCATACCTGGTACATTGGAGGGGCCAAGACTTTTGAACTTGCACTAGAGCTTGGGGAGGGGGAAATGAGCATAGCAAAAGCATGTCTTGCTGATGCAAATGAGTACAATGAAAACAGGCTTGGGAGATCAAGGGAAATGTGGTCTTGCTACCAGCATTCAGATTCAGTCAGATGCAGATTATTTGTAAGATTAGCATATCACAAAAACCCCCACCTTTTATCACAGATTAGTTGTTTTGCTCAGTTTGTTGTAAGCTTTTAAGAGGATTTGTAAACTCGGGGTTACCTTTGCATTACTG
Source organism: Platysteira castanea (assembly GCA_013397175.1). Lineage (NCBI taxonomy): Eukaryota > Metazoa > Chordata > Aves > Passeriformes > Platysteira > Platysteira castanea. The sequence continues at coordinate 127,588 of VYXC01007869.1, forward strand.
CAATGAAAACACACTTCTGTCGATGTGAGCTTTTGTTTGTTGAGACCTTTGTGAAGATGTGACAGTTCTTGTTTTTCTTCTGTTCTAGGTGAGTGAGCAAGTAGGGTTTTATAGCTGTAGATGTATATGTGGATGACTTGCTGTTGAGTGCAGATGTTGAATGAAGGGAAGCCTCTGGAGGAAGGAGTGCCTTGTGTTTAGTGGATATCTTTCTGGTCAGAGAGAAGTCCTTGGAGAGTCTCGAGAGCTTTGGCTGCCAGCTTGAAGTGAAAGTAACATAATAATGAACCCTGTTCTGGTGGAAAAAAAAGAAAATTAACATACAACTCTTGTGCAGCGTAATTCCTATCCACAAACTTTGATGTACTGGTTGATGTTATGGAACTGCTCATGGGTCAAGAGACTTCAGCTAGTGCTAGTGGGAATGTTCTGTAAAACCTATTAGACTCTTTGGGTTCATGGTGCTTTTGAATTGCTGACACTGCTTTGTATTAAAATTTCAAATAAACTTTATTTCTGTAAATGAAATTGAAACAGTGTCTTTTTTTTTTAAATCAGTATAATTTGGCTGGTGCCAGATATTTGCCTGACAACACAAAGGAGTATTTTTATTGACATTTTAAAATTAAAGCCACTTTTTTCAATTAAGGAGCTATGCATGAAGACAGGCAACCAGTATAAAAATTTTGTTGCATGGTCTCCACAACCCCCGAAGTGGAACTTCGTCTCCTGGATGTTGCAGTGCACAAGAGGGCAGTGTTTGCTTACAATGTAGGATCGTAGGGATAATACTTAGGGCGACAGGTCAGCATGGGGGGAGTGACCTCACTGTGAATTGAAACAGAATTAAGTAGAAGATTTGGAACACAACTCTGGGTTAATTTTCTCGTTCTTAAAGAAAACCATCCTCTGGGTTTTAAGGAAGGTTAGTCTTATTTAACCTATAATCTGGGTAGTGCTTTTTATACCTTAAGCAATAAAAATGTATGGGGGGTTGTCTTACATGTGACATGAGACACAGGTAACAGGTGAGAAAAAATAACTGGTTTGGTATGGGAACCATGGAATTTAGTGTGCACAATTCTTTTATTTCCTTCCCCATTTCTGCATGTCTTTTAATAACTGGGCAAAAGCAAGCTAGTTGTACTAAATCTGCTTTGAACCACTTCTGTGTGAAATAGGATTTGTTGTGTGAGATTGGGTAGAATGAAACTTGGTACCAGGGTACTTTAAAATAGGGCTCTTGTGGGATTTTATGTGTCTATATCATAACTTCAGAGGTTCTAACTTTCTATATATTGCATTGCTTCTTGTTTCTGTCGGTTTTGGGAGTGATGTGACAGTGGGACTGCAGCTGTTATCTCTGTTCTATGCTTTTTTTTGCAGTATTGACTTGAAGCTGATTTCCCTGTTAAAGTTACACATGTTCAACAACTTCCTGAACCTAAACAGTAACTCTTAAGTAATATTAGAGGCCAAAGCAGGAGGAGTCTTCTGTTCATTTTATGGGTCAAAAAGTTTAAAAGGAGCAAGAGACTCATTTTCTCCTGATACCAAATTTACAGTAAATAATCACATTCTCTTCTGCTGCTTCTTAGAATCCTATCAAAAAGTTACTGGTTCCTGTGTTTGGTTTAAAAAATAAAAATAATTGTGCATTTTGTGTTTGGAAGATGTGATTTATACTGGAATTCTCAATCTTAAGTGTAGATTTTAACCAGGAGTGGTTTTATTGAAACTTGTTTGAATATTAAATTGTCCCTTGCTATTATATGATAATTTTTCTACAAAGGTTCTGAAAGATTGTGTTTGCTTGTATACAACAAAATTGTGCTATTTCCCACTCTGTTATTTGACATAAAACCATGACAGCTTCTCATGAAAACTTAATCACCAAGCACTGTAATGGTGCTGTTCAAATCTGTTTAATCCTTTTTCCTATTGGTTTAAAAATGGAATTTCTTTGTTCCAGCATACTGTGTGCAAGAATTCATCAAATAACCACTTTTTCATTTCACTTTTGCTTCATGGTTATTCTTGCTTTAAATTATTTTGTAAACTGTTTAGAAAAGTGGGGAAGCTTTGTTAATCAGTTTTTAGATGTTTTAAAATATCAGCTAATGTAGTGAAGTATTATAAATACTGCATAAAATCTAGAACAACTTACTGTAAAATATGAAGCATGTTTATAGTTAAATTTACTCTTGTCAAAGTAAATTCAAAGCACATTTTTCAAAGCAGCATTTTTACTGATGATGGATATACTTGCTTGCTAAATAGTCCAATTTAGCAATTCAGTGGTCTGCTATTTGACGAACCAGCCTTATAAGGTTCTACTGTATTTGTTCTGCATTTTGATTTAGAAGTTGTCTTCAATTAGTAGATGCTAGATATAAGCTGGATGATATGTTGCTTATGTATAAACCCATTTTTAATAGCTAGTTAGCTTGATGGAGCCATGAACTGAATTTCCTTAATACATTTGTTTGGCTTTTTTGTACTAGAAATAATAATACATATTCTTGTGTGGCTGTTTTAAAGTACTATTTATGAAAACCTCTGGAAAAACAAAATGCAGATGGAAAAATCGAGGTTATAATTGTAAAGCAGATGAGCAGCAGATCTCACTAAGTGAGCAAACCAAACCTGCACACTGTTGTTGCTAAAGTTCATTAAGTGTAATAAAAAGTTGTTTTTCTTTGTGGCAGTGAGTTGTTTTCTGTCTGGGAACCCTAAGGTTGGCCTGGCAAGCTGAAGAGCAAGGACGGATGCTCTGCAGTGGTAATTTCCACTGGATTCTTGAACACATTGTGTTCCGTAGGTCACAGCTTATAATGGGGTAAAACTGAGTGAGAGCTTCAGCAAAGAGACTCGAACAGCTCGTACGGTAGCTGGGATTGCAGAGATACTGTGCATTCTGTGAGAAAATACTCCGTGTGCTATCTGTAAAATTCAGATTAAGTAGCTGTTCTGAAGTGCTTCCTTTAAACTATTTGCTTCCAGAAAGTGTTGCAGGCTAAGTAAATACCAATAATTCTTATTTCCCATCTCCTTATCAATTATTTTACCAAAATGTTCTTGCACAGTTTATCTAATCTCTTCAAGTGAACATGAAATGGTTAGTGTTGGCTTCCAAATTGAATTACAATCTCAGTTTCAAACTTAAGATGTTTAATCCTACTTTAGATTGTAATTATCAGCATTACCAGTGCTAGGGGTAGTTGGGACCAGACAAACAGTAATAAATATATGTATATCTATATGTTTAATATAACAGGAGAGGGAATTGGTGGATTGTAGAAGAAGAGGAAATGGAATAGAGAGGGTAAAATAAAAATGAATAGATTTTATTCAGGAGCATCATAGAGGTAAAGGATAATAAGGGGGAATAAAAACTGAGGTTTGAATTTTGAGATGTATAGAAGTTGATCTGGGTAAGGGCCCAGGCTCCCTCACTTCAGGCTCTAGAGAAGAGATGATTCATTTGGGCTTATGATTTTGTTGAGAAACTCCTTTTTTACTTCATGTTATAGAAGGATGATGACTTTTGTCCACTGCAGATCTGTTCTCTTCTGCAGTACTGGAAAAATGAATTTAATACAGTTGCCTGTAGCACTTTCTTTTGTGCTTATATTTTCCTTTGTTTTCTGTCTTATTTGGGATGCAACGTATGATTGGCATATGAGAGTAGCTGGTATTCTTGGATCTCAGGAGCTCTTTTTAATTGTTAAACTTTACCTCAACTTTTTTCAGCCAACTTTTACCTGTCTTGTTTCCATTAAATGCATGGTAGAGCAGGTGAACATACTTTAGGTATGATTCTCCTATATATGTAAAATTTGAAATGGTCTTTAAGAATCTGTTGTGTAAAGAAAAGCTATAGAAGTGTTTCAGAGTTGTTAATAGAACTATCATATTGTATTAATAAGAATAGGCATGGGATATGGGGTTTTTTTTGTCATAGATGTTTATTTGTACTTAAATCTACTTTACTTAAATTAAAAATTAGCCTTCCAGCAGTATTACTTTAGGGAAGAAAGTTTTCGAAAGTATGCAAAAACTGCATTTCAGAGAGAAAAACAAAATTGTAGCTTTCTTTTTTAGGATCAAGAAGAGGGGGAGGGAAAATGGCTTCCTTGTATTTGCCTGTGCTGTTGGATGGAAGACAAAGCTCAGTCTCTCTTGCTGACTAATGTCATCATCAAGGCAATTTTTTTCTCCCACAGAGCAATTTTGTCTCCATTGAGACCCCCACAGCCATTGGCAAGACCATGGCCTGAGATTAAATCTCACGCTTGGGTGAAATTCTAATGACTGTAATTGTTTCCTCTTTTTAAGTCTGTGGTCCCTTCATCAAAGAGTGGTGCGGAAATTATGCATTTATGTTGTAAAAAGAGAGGTCATGATTACCTGAACCTGTGGTTGACTTGGGGGGATTCTGTGCCGTGTTCTGGCAGTGGTTATCCACGCTGACATTGCAGCGTGTGAAATGATTTAGAGCGTGGCTTAGAGTGCACATGCGAAGTACCCGCGTGGCACAGCCCGGCCCTTGCTGGCTCTGGGCTGTCGCCGTTGGGTGAGCGTGGCAGCAGCAGCTCTTGTGTGTTGGTCACCTGCTGACAGGAGAGAAGCAGTAGCAAATATGAGCTGGGGGAGGTTTCTGTGAATGATCCTGTGCAAAGGGCTTGGGACCCATCAGCAAGTGTTGTTGTTAACCCTCACAGTGATTATTGGAGGTGTTCAGCGTCTTGAAGGATGGCACCAGCGTGGTGGTGCTGGTTGTGGAGGAACCCAACATAAGCGTGAATGTGGATATGAAAAGAATTAGATAACTTTGTAGAGGTAGATTGCCCTGCAAAATTGGAATGTACGTGTGCAGCAATGTTGCTGTGTGATGGAAAGATTCAGATAAGTATTTTGTGTTACTTGGCTTTATTGTGCAGTTCTGTATGTACACAATTTTGGGACTGTACTGTCCCCTAACTCTGAAGATTTATGGAAAAAATGATGAACTTGTGTGTGAAGTAGCAAACATTTTGAGTTTGTACTCTAATTTAGGAAGTATCCTTTAAAGACATCAAAAGAACTGACCAAGACACACTTCATCAGAGAATAAGGAAAATGGCTCAAATAGTACCCAATTTCAGGCATCTAGGTTGCATTTAGAGACTAAAGAAATCCCAAAACATTGTCATTCTTAAAATCACTCAGCACTAGAATCTTTTCCTGATCTCTGAAATGATGAGTATTCAGTTTAGAGTATTAAAAGGCTTATCAACAAAAAGTCAGCAACTGTCAGCAGTGCTGTTCACCTTAGAGACTAGCTTTGGGCATTTGACGCTGAAGCTGGCCCCTGTCTAGCTATATTGTAGCTTCAAATAATATGATAATATGCCAAATTTAAAATACTCCTTAAAGCCTGAAAAGCAAGTTTTTACACTGAAATTATATCTGTTTATGTATCTATAAATAAAGCAAATAATAAAACCATTGAAATAATTGTTAATATTTATTCTTGTGTATGGCTAAAAATTCAAGAGTCACAAGTCAGGCACCCCTGACAAATTTTTTAAGGAAGTAATTTTGTTCTTTGGATTTGCTTGCTGTGTGATAGGTTTCACCTTGTAGGAGGGACCGTCATGAGTATTTTTTTCTCTGAGAGGATTTTTTTAACTGAGATCCTGCCGTAATTTCGAGGGCTGTGATAAAGTTGTGGGTGGTGGTGTTTGCCCCGTATTTGTAGTTGAGTTCTCCCTTTACTCTCTCTGGTGTGTATTGCCATATCCAGCAATGGTGGCTTTTTCTGTCTAAAATTCTTGTTGAACTGGAGTCTCTCGTGGGAAGAGATTCACCTGTCTGTGGTGCTGCTTAGTGCTTTTAGGGGAAATACAAAAAAAGTGTATTTGGTTAAATGGAACTGTACCAAACTTTGTGTGGAGAAAATACTTTTCTGCTTAGGGGAACAGAAGAGTTTTGAACTGAAGCTAAATTCTGTTAAAAAAAAAACCCCAAAACCAAAACAAGTGTCTGAAAATTCAGTCTTTACAGAAAGTTTGTCTCAGATGTGTTTTCATCACTGAACTGTATTCACTAACAAATTATGTGGCGGCGGATGTTTGGGAGTTCTTTCATCATATGTCCCTAAATGTGCTTTCTTTTTTTTGTTTTTGTTTTTTTAAACTTTATTTACAGTATAAAATAGTTGATTATTCTAGTACTAGCCAGCACTGCTTTTGTGGGGTTTAATGTTTTCTTTGTTGTAATTTAAAGCCAAACAAAGCAAAGTGAAGATAAATTTAGCTGTCTGTTTCTTTACTTACCCTGCACCAAGAAACCAGTGAGTCCTGATCTTACTATGTAGAAAAATGCTGGGTTTTTTAAGACTTGCAGTCAAATTGAAGCAGTGGATGAAAGTTATTTTGGTCACTATACTTGTTTCTTTTTCCTTTGCATTGTAAAGATATTTATTTTTGTCCCATTAAGAAAATGGTGGAGTGTAGCTAGGAAGAGATCCCATAGAAAGTGATGTCAGGTTTATGGAATTTTTTGTTATGTTCTTGCATATAATTGAGTCAATCCTAGGTAAAACCAGAGATGACTAATGTGAAAGTTAAATTAGTTGACAGTATCCTTTCAAGACTTGTGTACTGTTTTAAATTTTTTTGCAGTAACTTAGGAGTTCCTGTTTGAACAGTTGGAACAAAATAGTTAAAAGAATGTTTGAGGTGAAGCTGTCTAATACTTATTTTAGTGTAATATGATAGTTTCACTTTCTGTTGGAGAGCTAACAATTTTGTAGCATCTCAAGCGCACCTGTATTTACTGTTGTTATGCTGAAAATTTTCAGGATGACACGATGAAATCATCAAAATGCACTCATTTTGGGGGATGTCATTCCATTTAGAAGCTTTATGTGAAAGAGTTATACTTTTGTCCCAGTTCCCCTTTATGCACTGTTTGTTCAGAAGTGGAATAAATAAGTTCTGTGAATGAAAAATTTATTTCTGCTAAGAGGATGCTAAAGTGGAGTCTGATGTTCTCTAACAATAACAAATTAATTTCTGGGTCAGAAGCATTGTACAGTATAGATGCAGTAAAAGCAGCCAAGGTGAGCTCGGCTGCAAGAGGCCATTTATGAGAACTTGTCATAAGAGTAGCGTTGTGTGGTAAAGTCATGATGGAAATATGGGATGCTTGGGCATAGTCTACAGGTGGCAAATGTGATTTTGTAATAGGTCAGCAAAATATCCAGCCAGTTTTTCAAAATTAAATACATTCTGGAAAATATGTTTTTCTGCTAAGCGGTAATGATAATTGTAAAATACTTTAAATGCATGTGTTGTAATCTCTCTTACTATTTCTGTTAGCTCTGAGCACCCAGAAAAATTGAGCTTTAATCACCAAGGCTGTATTCTTTCTTGGTGATTTCAGCATTTCATTAAGGAGTGATTAGGACTCTTCAATTATGCATTCATTTATCTTTGTGATCCATTTACAGTTAGAGATAGTGTTGGTTTATTGAATTTGGCTGATGCCGAGCAGTTTCAGCAGATTTTTTTTCTTGCCATGTAAGAACACGAAAGAAAGGAGTAGAGAGGGGTTTATAGCCTTGGCATCATTTTAAATGATAATCTTATCTAACATTTATGAGAAAAAAAAAAAGGAAAAAATGAGGCTTGTTTTCAGGTTTTTTGTTTATTTGGTTTTTCTGTTGTTTTCTTTTTCCCACCACATTGGACTTCTAGAATTCCTTTCTGAAGTCCATCTGCAAGGGCTTTAACTGCTGAACATCAGTGGTTCGTGGTGTGCCTCTTTCAAGTACAGCAGAATGAGCTCTGTAGCAGGCTGCTCTGGAAGCTTGTACTTGGAATAGATTTTTCTCTATGTTCCTAAGATGGCAGTTCCAGAAATGAATTAAAATATCTTTTTTACCTAAAAGGATATCAAGCAAGAAGGAAAAGAGGAGGGACAGTGTAGTGTGAAATGGGATTGAAGACCAATTTCTTGGTGTTTATATGGTGTCCTTCCCCGTATGAATAAGAGGGAGAAGAAAAGGATCATGATACTTTTAAAAACTACCCTTGTTTGTTTTGTAGCATAACTGGGGTTAAATTTAAGTGGGCACTGTTGGACTGAGAGTTACAGTGGTTTGTGGCAGGGGGAGTTGAGTTGCTGATAGCCCGCATTGCTTCACATCTGGTTGTTTCATGTTTTCTGTTTACATGTTTTAAAGTTATCTGATTGCTTTGCTTCCAGATTTAACAGTATCCAAGCCCGAGTTCCAGTTTATTAACAGAGCTGCAGTGAAATAGGCTTCTCTGCTTGCCCAGCGCTACTGCAGAGGGAAGAGATTGTTCCTGCTCTCTTGGGACTGAAAACTTCAAAGCTTTTGTAGGGGGTAAAGCCCTTCCTAAAACTTGTGTACTTTGAGATGTTGTGATTCAATTTTCCATGGACCAACAGAATCTAGGTCCTGGAGAGAGGCAAATCTTCTCATTGTACACTGAATTCTTGTTTTTCTGAGTGACAGAAAACATTAGGTATGTTTAAAACTTGGTGACTACAAATGAGAAAACTGTTTTAAAAGCTTTTTTCCCCTCTTGTAGTGTCTCAAGTCTCTCCCCAGCCCCAACGAGCACCTTGCTTTTAACAGGACACTAGAGGTAAAAAGCATATAAATGGATGCTATTATTACTTTATTAAGAGAGGAAAAAAATTAAATATCCATTTCCATGATTATTTGATTTTTTTTTCTTCTGTGTATACCAGTCATTAGACTATTTCATTTTAAGTACCTACATACCTTTTACCCTCTTCATATGCTTTATTTCAATGTTAGATTTTTACAAAATGGCAAGATAATTTTTTCCTCAAAAGCAAATTAACTATGACATTTTAAACATAATTAATAAAAATAATTTATTGGCAGTACTTTAAGGAAATCTTCTAACAAAATTTAATTTAAGTCTACAGTAAATTGTCAGTAAGAATATACTTAATAAAGTTCCATTGTATTTCTCTTCCGTTACTATTATATGATTCTTCAGCAGCAGTTGTCTCCATTGTTTGATGTGGAGGCCGAAGTGGTTAGATAACAAATGAAGTATATTTACTTAAGTTCATACGAAATTAAATTCTCATTTTGAGTTTTCCATCCCTTGTTCTGTAATTCTAGTTCTTACTGTCAGGAAGTCCAATTTAGAATCTATTGTACTCTCTGAGTCTACAAGATATAAATGGGAAACAAGACCTAACAAAATATGAAAAGCAATAAGTAAAAATATAAAAAAGGCTTGCACAAGGCAAAAGCACCCAGGAAGGGGTTTTGTGAAAGAGGGATGTGTGTAATCTTTAAATATTCTTTGTATACTTGATATACTTTTGATCCTGTTTTGTACTCCTGCTTAGGAATTTCTTCTCTTAGTCCCAGATTGGCAAGGGCAGATGACTTTACTGGACTTCTGGGCACTTCTTTTCTAGAACCCCATCCAAGCTAGAGAGTGATGGCTCAGTGCCTGGACTTGCTGCTCTTTGAATTTTTGCTGGGACTGGTGTTCTCTTAAAATGTGCAGTTAAATGCAAATCTACTGTTAAAGCTTTGGAGTGGCAGCATTAGTGCTTTGCACTCCATGTTATTTTCTTGTTTATCCAGGATTCTTGTTTGTTGCTTATTTCCAGTGAATAACTTGAGCGGTGCCAGCATTCCTGAGAGCTGGTCACATGAGCCTGGCAGAGCAGTGTGTATTCTGAGCAGACTTTGTTTTCTGTAGGCTTTCTTCCCACTTCCCTGGGGATGCTGTCAGCCTTTGTTTTAGCTTGAAAATTTAAATTTTGATTTGTGAGAAGAAAAGCGGTTTTTAATGATCAACTGAAACAGGAGGGTGAGTGTAGGATGCAGAACTGGGAGACCTGAGGTGCTTTGCTTATGATGATCCTCTTTTGTCACAGTTCTGTTCCGTTGAAGGTTTTGAGCTTGAGTGATGTTTTGCTTAACCCACAGGTGTTACTGCTCACAATCTTAGTTTACACAAACTACCCCTACTGTTTGTAAAATGCTTTACCTTTGTGTCAACACTTGTATTTTATTCAGTTGTTCACTCATCCTAGAGAAAATGCTGGGAGGACTTGCTCTGAATTATACTGAAATGTCTATGATTAGATAATCATGTTCTGGTTTATATAGTGTTTGAGCTGTCTTATGAAATTTCTGTGTAGGGTTGTGCTGAACAACTTCACTTCTGGAAATTCTTCAAAATACATATTTGAAAACTTTTTTCCTTTATTTATGAGGGCTTTTAGAGATAAAGGGCGTGGTTTTGTACGTCGATGGTTTCTATTTGTTCACCTCACAAGGATCTATGCTTTTCTAAGTATACAACTTGAAACAATAAAATAACGTGGTTGTGTCAGAGATTAAAATACTTTCATTATCTTTGGGAGCAATGGGTCTGAATTTAGTCTGTGAGCTTTCTAAACCTAGGGCTTTCTAAATCTTGTTTTGTGTTTATCTGTGAAGTGCCCTGCACAGTTGCAGCTTTGTAGAAGTACCAGTTCAGTGCCCAGCTGGGTGTTCTGAATCCATGGAGCCTTGTAGGAATAAACTCTGTAAGGGAGACTGCAGGATTAAGGTCCAAACCAGTATGAAGTCAGACCAGGTCTGTATTTTGCTCCTTGGCTGTAAAACTTCATTCACATGAATATCTAATTTTAAATAATAAAGTATATAATTCAAAGCATTTAAAATACTTATTTTTAAACTAATAATTTACCAGTGAAATTTGGAATATCTTTATGGCACTCACTGTGCTGTAAAATTTTTTTAAAGAAGTCATCTGGCTATAAATCATGATAACTTAGATTTTTCACCTTGCCTCCTATTAGTACTATGGAAAACATTTACTCAGGCATTGCTACTGTCTCTTATCTCTATGTGGTTATACATCATTAAATTCCAGGCCCTCTTAACACAGTATAAATTCTAATCTTGGCAAGTATTGTGCCTAGTTTTATTTAGTAATTAAACTTTGCACGGCTTTCCTCCTTTACAGTGAATATCATCTTTTGTATTTTAGTGGACTTTTATTAATTATGTGGAGAATATAATAATGTGAAACACAAATGCCATACACCCTGCAATTTCTGGAGTGCTTTGTGGTGTTGGCAATTTAGATAGCATATCCACATGATATAGTTTGTTTTGTCCTGAAGTGCTGGAATGAGAGATTTACTTGACTGTTGACCCCTTGGGACTGCTCTGAAATGAGGTGTGTATCTTGTGCAATGCTAGTCAGCAAAAATTTAAATAAAAATAAATACACTGTCAGAAGCCCTTTTGCTGGCCTGGCAGGAGGTATGAAATAGTGCCACGTGCTCGATAGTGGCCTCCGTGGAAAGGGTCTCTGGCACGATGCAGTGTGACTTAGTGGAATGACAAACTATGCAAAATGCTTGCTATCGTCATGATTAGGTAGTGGATTGTTAGGCAGGGCCTGATGTCTGCCATGGACTGGAGGCCAGAGAACTAAATACAAAATAAATCTTTAATGACATTTGAGTGGTGAATCCGGTTTATCTTTTAAGACAAACAGAAGTTACAGCCTTTGTGCAAAAACGTTGAAAACTCTATTAAAAGTGAACTGAGAATAAACTAATAGATTACTGGTTTGACTTTGGTTTTCAAGTGATACGTTTGTGGTGATTTTTGCATATAAAAACTTGCCTTGGTAGTTCAGTATAAAGTCTTAAAACCTTAGCCAGAACAATTTAATGGCAACATTAACTCTTCGCTACCCTTCCGCTGAAATTTGTAAGTTAGCAAAGCGCGTCATATTTAGCATGGCAGCAAGTCAAGGTAACCGACTGCTGCCTAGAGTGTGCCCAGAAAAATTTGTTTTCCAAAATATTGCTGTTTACTTTGGCTCTAATTATCTTCGCACACTGCAGAGAATGAAAGTATTCGATTTCTCAGAACTGGCATCTTTAATGTGTTTGGGACTGATTTGTTTGAGATTTTTCTGCACGCTGCACTGCTACAGCTGTATAGTAATGTGGGTGCTTGAAATGAAGTTTGACATAAAAACTGAGATTGTTTTGCAGGGTGTCTTTCTTGAGAACAGGCTTACTTTTTTGACATGAATCTATTTTTCATCCTTGATCCAACTACTGTTCTTGTAAAGATTATAATTCTTTTTGGTGTTTTGAGATGGTGAGGGTTTAGAAGTTAGAGTGTTAGTGTTACAAAAGTCTCACAGAATTTTGGATCATGGCATTGAATTAATTTCCTTGTTTGTATGTGTGTGGAGGTGTATCTTGAAATATATGACACAAGAAGTAATATAATTGTTCTCTCTTTGTATTTCTGTTTGGTTATGTTCTGCAGCAGGAATACCAACACAACAGTTTTCTGCATTACTGTCGCAGAAATCAAGAAACTTGCATCAAAATTGGGGTTCACCATGCTCCAATGTACAGAAGACTCTAAGGCAAAATGTAACATAGTCCTGGTAACTTGAGGTAGTTGTCTTCCAACTTCCCACTAGATATTAGTTATTCTTCCACTTATTCTATATTGATGTGTTTAAGAGAAGCAAAGCTGTAGTTGAGTGTATGAAAGAGATATATGTAAGAGATTTTAACCGGTATATGTAAGAGAATTTAACTGAATAACTAACACTTACTGCTGTTAGTTGTAGGGGGCTTCTTCTTCGTTCTTTGTTATCTCCCTTCATTTGATTCTCACTTGTAGTGAGATTTGCCCTTGCTTGATTGACAAGTTTTCAAACTCTCTCCATAGTGTTCTGTTGATGCAAGCGATGACTTGGCTTTGCACCCTTGGTGTCACTCTGCAGCTGGGCACCACGTTTGTGTTTTGGGCAAGCTGTCCTGACTCCTGTTCAGAACTGGGGCTCTCTTTGAGAGGAACTTCTTGACCCTTTGTACTTTGTACAGTATCTGCCTTGCAGGCGGACTCTGGAGCCGTTGTCTGGAATGCGTGTCTAACGCGTTCCACTCGGACCTCAGTTCCATTCCATAATGTTAGCTTTAATTGGCTGTTTTTAAGCTTTCATGTACAATTTGGTTGTACACGGTAAATTACCACCCTCTTTGCCTTCTAGGAGCACAGAAGGAGAATCCAGACTCTGCTTTCCCGTGCTGCCTTTTGGTACTGCCCTTGAGCTCTTTTAGGGACAGCACTGGTGGGTAGTGTTTTTCAGAGGACAGACTTTTTTCCTAGTGGGTTTTTTTTTTTTTTTTACCTCTAATTTCCAAAGACTGTACCTTTTAAACATTGTGTTATATTTTTGAACTGAATTCTGCATTTGAAAGTTTAAAAAGAATTAATACTTCTTGCCCAAAGAAGTATTTCCAGTTTAATAACTTGCCTAACTCTTGGTGTGGCTAGAAAGCCAGTGTGTCCTCCAAGTGATTTTTCTTTCCTTTAAAATATTCCTATACTTTAATTTTGGTTACTTTAAGTGCATGAAGCTTCAGGACAACATCAGTGATACAACCAAGGCTGGCCTTTACTATATAAGAGTGCCTTGTAGGTGCTTCTGGAGTGTCAGAACGTGTAGCATGGGCAGAATGAGAGTCTGTTACTATACAGGTTTCATCTAGGTTTAAATGCTTGACTGGAGCATCAGCAGAAGCTACTTTTGAGAAAGAGGGGTAGTTGAGTTACATGAGGAAAAAAATTGGCAGTGCTGCATACAAAACAAATTTTGCAGTTCAAGCTCGAAACAGTGATGAGTCCTTGTTCGTGCTTGGTATGAATGAGGTAAAACAAAGCCTGCCTTTATCCTCCACATCAGGCTTATGAGCTCATGTTTCGGCTTTTCCTTTCCCCTCCCTTTCTGACATGGACTCTGTCTTTTTTTTCTTTGCTAAACAGACAGTAACTCTCCACAATATTTTTAATCCCAACAAGACGTCCAGTGGCTGATGATGCAAAAGTGTTGCATCAACAGAGGGGATGATAGCTGGAGCATTCCAGGTCTGACATTTTTGGCTGAGGAGCCGTGTATTGTGGCCACTGATTCCTCCCGGCACAGCATGCTTGCTTTGGGCAGGAGACTACTTTTCATTGACTCCTGTTGTGTGCCTCCCTGCTCCTTATTTTAGGTTTCCCCAAGAAGTTATGACTGGGAGTTTCATGGTTTTAGATGAAAGAGCCTGTTGTCTTGTTGAATTATCTCCTTTCTGTCTATATTTAAAGCAAAGTTGGCAGGTAAAAAAAAAGATACAGTAAAACAAAAGCTCTCTTATGGTAACATCTGAGGCTAGATTAGAATAAAACTGAAAGAATGATTTAATATTTATTATTTACATATGTTTGTTGAGGCTGCTTGTTTACCTGTAGTCCATAGGCACCCAGCAGTGGAACTGTCCTCATTGCATTGACCTTAAGATAGGTTTCTGGGCCCTGGTGGATTCTAACCCACAAAAATTTTTCCACTGAAGTAGATCACGGTAAGTATTAGATTATTTGGATTAGAAAAATTAATATTATGGAATTTTAAAATAATACACATTTGTAATCATGGATATTGAGTAGCCATGTAGTGTGCAAGTGCTTGTTCTCCTAAATTTTTGAGAGAAAAATTACTTTAAAACCTATCAATTTTTTAATGCTCCAGTGAAATATTTTAAGCTAATGGCATTTTTTTATTGACTGAAGTGAACTTCACCTTCCAACTCATGAAATTTTTCATTCACTAAAAGTATTGCTGATGCTTTTAAAAATAAGGACATAAGAACTTCCTCATGACAGCTAAACTTCTTGAAACCATGTAAAAATCTGCTTATACTATAATTTAGCCTTGCAGCACTGGTTTTATTGTGTGAAGAACCTATCAGAAATTGATTTATAAGCTCATTGTTCCCTAGACGTGCCTGTTTGTTATGTATGACTGTTCTTGTTCGTAGTCTGTGTTCCTTCACAGCATAAAACCTTCAGCCATCTCTGCAGCCGTGTCTTACACTCTTTCCATCAGGTAATAGTTCCAGTCATGAAGTTTTCCCCAATTTAATAAAGGTAAGGTGGGATAATTTGTTGCTTGCTACCTAAAAGCATCATTAACCATTGCAAGAGGGGAAATTAGGGCATGGGTTTGGTGTCTTTTTTTTTTNTTTTTTTTTTTTTTTTTTTTTGCAAATCTTATTTTTGATGCAAAGGCAGTTCTGTCGCCAGCCAGTCCAGCATGTGGAGACTCTCCCCCCTGCCATAAAACAATGAGCACATTCAGGCACAACTCGTGTTTTCAGTTATTAAAAAACGGAGCCGTCTGTCTCTGCCTGTGACTTTAATCTTTAAGCCTTTATTCCCTGTACCCCACCCCCTCTTTCTTTTCCCCAACCTTTTGTTTGTGAAGTGCAGAGCTACAGGATATGTGGGCCTGGAGTTTCTGAATGTATTGTACATTCCCCTGGCAATTACAGATGTTTATAACCCTGACTGATGTTATTTCAGTATTGTGGAGGGTGAAGAGAAAATTAAAGAATGCATTTTTCATTGCCCTTAGCAATCTTCAATTCTTTTTTTAAAATTTTTTTTTAAGGATGGGGAGAAGAAAAAAAATGGAAAGCAACATGTAAACTGTTAATTTTTTTTTTTTAAAAAGTCTTGTTTCACATTCTGAGATGAAGCACATCTGAGACCTGTGCAGGAATCTTCCCATACGCTGACATAACTGTTCTGTTAGGACAGTGTGTTGCATGCAGTGTTGCAAAAAGCATAAAAGGACTAGATTTTAATACAAAACAAGCTCCTTAGTGCAGGGTGCAAGACCTTTGCTTACTTTATTTCAAAGACAGAGGCAAGGTAGCTAAGGGCTTGTAACGATTTAAGAGCAGAATCACATAAATTTTTTTCAGCTTTGTATGGAATGCTGTTTTCTTTTTGTATGGAATGCTGGAGAATGATTTAGAATCTGATGAATTGGAGTTTTACTTTTGGACTTGGTGACAGAATTGTTTAAGAAAATTTATTTTTGTTAGTTTTGTAGAAATATGGTTTTGATTTGTACAAGGTTTTAAATCAATTTATTACTGGTGGTGGTTGAGCTATCTAAAGCTGCAGGTGCACTATAAGATTAATGTCCTTGAATTGACAGAGGGGTGGGGAGAAGAGAATCCAGTAGCAAATCTCTGTGATCAAGGTGATAATTTGTGTGTTTCTTGGGGATTCCTATGCATTTCATGATTTTCAGAGGTATCAGCCTCAAACGTTGAATTTAAGTAGAGACAAGTTTATTGGAGTCAAGAATTTCAAGGTGGTTCAGCAGTATCTCTCAGGTACAATTTTCATATCTATGCCTGTTTTCGACTGCATGCAAACTGCCATTTATAGGTTTTGGAAGTTTGGAGTTGCATATCTAAATGTATATTCAGGTCTGTCTACCTGTGTGATGGTCATGGTCCTTATCTCCAATGGCTGCTGCATGGAACATTTCCTTAGACTGATCTTTCAAAGACATGGCAGAAGAGTGACCAAGAATTTACAGTGAGATGTCCTTTGACTAGGCAGGAGTTGAAGAAGTTAACACAAAAGATAGCAAAAAAGTCTCCTTGACATCTGATATTAAACTGATTAAAATATGCTCAAAGAAATTCTATCAGATGTTCCAAGATGTTTGTAGTTGTTATTTTCCAAAGCACCCAGAGCGAGGCAATAGATGCACTGTAATAACAGTTCTCCAATCCTCAGGGAAGGAAAAAACCAGTTGGTCATTAAGCATAGCACATTCTTTTTATCCTGACATAATCAAGTGCTAAAGTTGTGTATTGCTTGTGTAAGGATTTCTGAGATGTGCTGGTTCTCTTTGTGTTACAACATGGGGGCATGGATGTGATTGAATCCTAGATATGCTAATGGAAAGATACCATCTTGTACAAATGTTAAAAGAACTTGAAAAGTTGAAGAGCTGAGTGTGAAATAATACTGATAGAGGATAGTATTTATAGAAACCTTGTAGTTACTGTTCATGAGTCTGGTTTTGCCCCCTCTCTGAGTCCAGTACTGGGCCTGTATGTAATAGTAGATTCAAATATGGACAGAAATATGAACACATTGGTTAGGAAACATTTTAGTTGGTCTGTTCTTGGAAATCAGAGTGTTAAATGTCTGAAAAGCTAATAGAGGAGTTCACTTACTGAAACAGCGCACTGCTTTGAGGGAAAATATGTGCACTGGTGCTGTTCATGTGCTTCTCTCCCTGAAACAATCTTGGGAACTGTATCAAGTTATTCCAGTAATTTTTGTACTACTTTTCTCTTTCCAATGTAAACCTGGTTTTGTATGACTTATCATTCATAATGAAAGGCATACTGGTATAGGCTGGTGTTGGCTCTGGCCTGAGGATCCTGTAGTATCAGGGAGGTAGCAGGAATTTCCATGGTTGTAGGTACCACTGAGGCTTTCACTCAGTATTTGTCTCCACACTCCAGTTAGTGGAGAAAACTCAGGTGCAGCATTCTTGAAGCTGGGAATAGTCTGTCTCTATGTGGTGTGAACTGAGTAATGAGAGATGGAGCAGAAGGCTCCAGATATGTGGAAGTCGGTCAAAACTGGGGATGGGTTCATGTCCTCATTGGTGCAGGTTCAGTGCCTTTGCAGTTCTTCCAGGTGTTTGATTCTTTTTATACTGCTAACCCACTATTTTCACTTTCAGGTCTTGGAAATAGCTTCAAAGATGGTGTCTGTCTGTAATTGAAAGTTGCAAAGGACAGAATGGTCATACTCTGAGTTATGTTTTTTGCAACATATTTAACATAATTACGTGCAAATATAATTACTTTTTTTTCCTTGAAACTTGGCAGGAGATCTTGTAGAGAGCAAATGTAAAGCTGATATGGGTCAAAACTATAAAAAGGGTATTTTTTTTCTTCTTGGTCCTCTGACCTGTTTGCTTTTCAGTGTTTACAGTTAAGACTTTATGGACCATCAGGGACCATTTATGGTCACTATATAAGGCCCAAGTGTAATGTTACCTTCTATTTAACTCTTCAGAGCAGTGCAAAAACACACGTGGCCTTGATACCAAAACAAAATACCTCTGAATAACAAGTCTGAAACTTAACCTAGTCGCTCTGTAGGCTCTAGGAAAGCTTACTAGAACCCTGAGCACACAATATCATCTGAGGAGGTCAAAGCAGGGTTTTACAAGTATCAATTTTTTATGTTTTTTTTACTTTGCACCTTTTTTCCTGAAGCATGGACATAAACTGTTGATTTGCTTTGCAACTTACTGTCACATTGTTTCAGAAACCTTGTTTTAAGAACTAAACAGCTCCAGACAGAAGGAGCAGGGCACTTCATTGCAAATCTCTTTAAGTTTGGGTTTGATATGAATTGGTGGAATTACAGATGCCATTTTTGTATGACATTTGGGAATCTAGAAACTTGACATGACTGTTTCTTGTTGAAATAATTTATAGCCTGAATTCCAAAATATGAAACTGAACTTTTTTCTGCTAGGTGTAATATAGGCAGATAGTGCAAAAAACAAGCAGTCAAACAAAATCCCACCAAAAACCCCTGGACAAACCAGGTTTACTACTTGGACAGTAATAACCCAGTTGGTTTCTTCTGTGCTTTCTTTTGCTTTCAAGTGTATGAAATAATACTTATTTACTATATACCCCAGATTGTACTCCAAGGCTGATGAGCTGTATAATGACATTCAGTCTAAAATGCTAAGTAACTGCACTGTAGTTTTGTGCAGTATCCTAAATATTCAACTTCTCAGCTTTTACTGGTGTCTGTATTTGCATATACATATATATGAATGACACTTTAAAAAGTTAATGTTTGCTAACTAATTCACAATTTATGCACTTTCAACTTCAAGCCAAGAAAGAAATTAATGCACCTGAAATACCACGGTGTTGTGTAATTCAGCAAATGCTACCTTTTTTTGTAGCAGTCATCTGTGTCTACTCAGAATGATTGTTGCTCTTCCAAGATATGTAGGCTTTCTTAAACTGTACCATAGTTAATGTGTTCAGCATTAAAAAAAGTAGAGGTCTGTTTTGGACTGTCCAGTTTGTGCCCTGTCAATATAGAAATTCAGATCTAGTAATAGGTAATATTACAGAAAAGGACTTTTGTACATATGGAAGAAGGGTGACGTCTTCTCTCATATGGTGCTTTACCTCCATTTTTACACATGCTATCTATTACATGGCATTTCTTGTTACAAGGCAAGGATTGTTTGCCTTACTCTCCCCTCATTGTCTACAGGATTTTCATTTGAGGTGACTTTCTGGTTTTCAACAGAAATATTTATTTAAAGAACAGGAATTTAAATGCCAGACCCTAGTAGTCACTCATCTGGTTTGCTACATTTTCTTTGGAAATAGTCAAAATGAATGTTCTGGAGGACAAACAAGAAAGTCAACGATGGAATAAAGTGTCCCTTTCTTTAAGTTTCATCTTAATACCTCTTCCACAGGATAAAACCATAAATGCTTTATTAAAAAATGAAGCTTCATCTGGCTGGATGTAGCTTTAAAATCTTAATGGTGTAAGTATCAAAGCTGTATTTATTTGTCCAAAGACAAATAGTATTTAGCAGCACTAAGTTTGACTTGTTGTGCTACTTAAAGTTATATAATTGACTGTGCTCTTTTATTGGAGGTGTTTTATTTCCCATCTTTCACTCAACTTCGTTTGCTTTTGTCACTGTGTGCTGTTAACATGTATTTTTTTTCTTTGTAAGTGGAGTTGTATGTGAAGGACCTGACTGCATTTCTCTTGTTTCCTTTTTTGAAGCTACTTTAGGATTCCTTCTCCAGAAAGTGACTAGATCAAAATGCAGTATTTTATTTCAATATTACATTGTATATAGGTAAAGTCTAGTACTTTATCTTTTTTTGCTGCTTCTAAACTTAAAACAATTTTGCATTGAACAGCATATAATGACTGTATCTTCTCAGAATTTTCTGAAGTAATAGCACTAGTTTTGTGTATATACTCATGTACTTAAGTTTCTTTCAGTTCTTCCTAAATACATGGACTGTTTATTCAGCTTTAAGTTTCTCTGTAGTTCCTCAGGCTGCCATTCAATGAACCCCTTGGCCTGCAGCAGCATCCTGTCCCTAGAAACAGGAGGTTTGGTTTGCTCTTTCCCTTTCTCCCTTTGCAGCTCTTGGCTGTTTGGTCCTGCTGCCTCCCTTGTGCCAGGTCTGTCTCTCCCTGCAGCGCTGCAGCAGCTGGGTCACCTCGCCAGCCTCAGGGAGAGCTCTCTGCTGTGGCTGGGTTGAGCTGACTGGTCTGAGCTTCAACTTTGCCTTTCATCAGACCCTCCATGAGCTGTGGGAGGCCTAAATAAACACAATGTTGGGGAAGCAAAGCTGGGAGCAGGGACTTCCCAGCTCAAGGAACTGCAGCCTCCATGACCGGGTGCCAGAGCCTTTTCACTGCTCTGCTTCACTGACAACTGCTTCCAGGTTGCTGCCTATGTACAGGTAGTGATGTAGATCAGCACAATAACCAAGTAAAGTGTGTGGTTGCCCTGGCTTGAAACCACGTGGGGGAAAATGCCTTTTTCCCTTGCGTGTTTTGTCTTTACAGTGGAAGTGAAGGATATTAGTTGCAGCCTTTCCTTGGCTGTAAAAGGGTGTATCCTTAGCAGTGGCCATTACTTGTGCTGCTCCAGCTTATGCTCAGGCTGGGAGGAGGTGAGATGTACTTCCATTTGTGTTAGGGAGAGGGAAAGTGTAGGAAAGTGTAGGAAGTGTAGGAAATTTCCTACAAGTGTAGGAAATTATTTTGTTACCTAAATTAAACAAGTTCATAGGAATCTGTCTTTAGTGGTGAATTTCTATTTGGAAGTCTTTGGAGGAAGGTTTCTCTATAATTTTATGTATTTTTTTTTACAAAAGCACGTGTAATTTTAATGTGTGTTTAACCAGTGAATTTAGTCAGATTGCAATAAGGGCATCCAATAAGGGCATCCTGAATTTGCCTTGTTTAAAAATAGTCTCTCTTCTATAAGTGGTGGAAACTACCAAAGTGTTCGGACATTTCTCAGGCTCGTGCTTTTGGCCTTCCTCTGAAGAGGCTGAAGACAACTTCAGCCTTGGGACTCCTTACTTGCTGTAAATCCTTGCAGAGGATCTCTTGATAACCTTCCTGTGTTGTACTATGTTTTTTGAGAGTGTTTCCACTTTAAGGTTTGTTTGTGATTTTTTTTTTCCTCGATAACTCATGCATTTAATATCAGCTTAATCCTGTGTACAATATTGCAATAGCTAGACCAGCACATAATAAATTATTGGAAGATATTCCTCAGTCTTTCTTAGCATGACCTTCATAGAGGCTTTATCAGCTTTGTTCACGCTACTTCAGCATGGCTGATCAAGCTTATTGACATACTCTAATCATTACAGGCATTTCCTCCCTTTGAAGAACACAGACTTGTTTCTGACATGTACTTAGAACTTATTCAAACAAGACAGATCCTTGGATGACTTGACAAAGGGTATGGTAGAGGCATTTGTGCCTTTGTCCTCTTCAGAACAGTATGGCACACTGTGTTTTCTGGCCGATGAAGTATAAAGTATATTCAAGGGGATTCTTGTATGTCGTCTTTTGCAAAAGAACCTTTTTATTTCTTGTTAGCAGTTATTACCTACTACTTGTAGTTGAGTTGAACTCCCGTTTACAAATAAATAACTGTAATAAATGGGTTATTTGACATACAAGAAATGGACTTCTTACAATTATGCCCTTATGGCCACACTTCTTTCCCTTTCCAGCTCTCAGTTACAGACCAACCATAGTGGCTGGTTTTCATCTGAAGAGAATTCATGCAATGACATAATGCTTCTAATATTAAGCTTTACTGTGCACTCAGAAGTGTTGTGGGTTGCCAGTCTAATGCTTTCTATCAGAGATATTACAAGTGATCCTGAGTTTGAAGCTGCACAGCTCCCTGTGCTCTGAGCTGCTGATGGCTGCTTCCGAAATGATTGTGGGACGCTTGAACTCCATGAATTCCTTTTCTTTTCAAAGTGTTTCCTAACAGGAATTGTATGGGTTTTGATCCAGGAGTTCCATTGCTTTACAGAAGGTTTCTTCATGTGTAATTCATGTTCCCCAGTTGAGTCCATGCCTCTCCCTGCCTCACACCTCCTATTTCTGTTTGAGTTTTGGGAGATTCCATATCCTGTAAAACATCTTCCTTATTCATCACAATGCCTCCCTTAAGGTAACTAGCAAAATCCTGTGTGACTTGTAACATCTCCCAGGGTGTAACTGTATATGAAAACGGAATAATTTAGTTGTTTCTGAATAAAGTTTCCTGAAAAAAAAAAACGGAGGGGGGAGGGAGCTGGGAAAGGGGAAGTTGGATACTCACTGCATGATATAGACAATATTTCCTGAGACAGGAGATACTAACCTCAAAGAATTTAAAATAAAACATTGATTTCATTTTTTTCTTTTTTTTGAAAGTAGAATAGTGGAGGTAAAAATGGTAGAATAGTTGGTCTTTTTATCCCGTGTGCAGATGAAATTGATTAAACCTTAAAAACTCGCCTCAGTCCACCCGGTTTATTAATTGAAGAATTTCCTTTTCCCCAGAATGGGAAGTGCACATTAAAACAGAGCTTTGCCCCTGAGTGGCAATGATACTTGAGAACGGTATATTTTCTACAATCCTATTTTCTCTTCTACACTAGAGGAAATCCTAACATGGTAAAAGCATATTTAAAAAAAAAAAAGTATGTTTAAGGAAGTCCTCTTTCATTTCCTTGTAGAGCATGAAATCAAATTATAGCCCATGGCCCACAATTATTTTATTTTTACATTTCAAATTCCATTTTCTGCTTCCTTTTGCTGCCTGTGAACAAGAGTTGTACTGTTTGTGCAAAGTCAGCTAAAAAGATTACCACAAACAGGACAGGACACAGTAGCTTAAAGAAGCCACCAGTCAGAATCTGTGCCTATGTTCCATGTTTGTGTGGCATGCAAAACCTCCCCTTTGTTCACACAGGGACCTGATCCCCTCTTCTTTCCTCCACTCACCAGGTTTTACCTTTTAAAGCCAAATCAGCTTTATATTGATCTATTACAGGGAATCTAATGCAATACCTTAGTTATGCTTGCCAAAGTAATACTTAAAAACTTAAAAATGCTCTCATATTCTTGATCTACATGTGGTAAAGACAAAACAATTATGATTCTGCCTATTTATTGAAAATGCCTTTTGAGTGGGCTTTTCAGTAAGGAATTGGTAGCCAATTTAGTGCTTGGAGATTATAACTGGATGGTTCTAAAAGTGGGCTCAGTGCATATATAAGAAAATAGTAATACATTTTTGGAGCTGATAAACTAATACGTGAGGCTGAAGTGTTTGGGGGTTTGTTTGTTTGTTTTTCTAGATCTAATAATGTCCTCTTTTTCTAACTTAGTGTTAATGTTATATTTTGCTGTAGGGTCACAGCTCAGTCTGGGAGTTCAGGTGTAAAATTCACAAGCATGCAACAGGCTGCACAAATGGAAGGTGTTTTGAGTTCATGTAGCATGCAGAACCACAGCAGCCTCTGTGATTGAGGTTGAAGGAGATTTCTTATTTAAGGTGTAATGTTCTGTTCCAGACTAAAGCATGGCAATTATAGTGCTCTACTGTTTTTGAAAATGCATCTGATGTGTTGGGTGCTGCCATGGTGTTTCCCTGTGAACACTGGTATAAGAGCTGTTTTTTACTAATTGTGTGTAAACACATGTAAACACTAAACACATTTATCAGGAGTGAATTTGATGGAGGGGATGAAGGTCTGTAGCCTTGTTGCCTAGAACTCTGGGTAGGCTTTTCTTCCTGTTTCAGAAAAGGTTTGAATGTATATTATACTAAATAATGCAAATGTAGAGAATGCAGTGAATTTTCTCCTAAAGACTAAAAGTTCATCAATATATACTTTTAAAATGCATACTGTTCTTTTTCAGTGTACTCAGGCAGCAGCTGGTGAGCTCTTTCAGGATCCAAGAGTGAGAACTAGCTAGGAATGATGTTGCAAGTGGTATCATTTTGCTCATCCTGTGAAGAAATTGAGCTGATGGCCACTTCAGGGAAGCTTGAGTTGCTGCCTTCTGCTCTTCGGAAATTTCTCATAACCTCTGACACCTATGATTCAACTAATCTCTTGAGTGAAGAGTAATAAATTACTTCCTTGATGACTTTTTATAATCAGATACTCCTCAAAATTCAGGAGCAAGCATGGATTGTGTGTTCAAAGCAGAAGCTGGACTTTATCTTGTCTGTGAAGGTGTTTTTCTTATTTTCTGAGTTTTGTGGTCTCTGTCACATCTGTGGTACAAATGAGTGCTGCTGCCTCCAGGTTTAGCTGGCACTTGCAGTCTTTGTGATGCTGTGCTTCTGGTCTTGTGTTTTTCCTGTATCTGGCTGTCATCCAGAATCTCTCGGTTCATGTTTTATCTTTCTTGTTTGTTTTTCTTCACTCAGACTATCTACTTTATTTTTGCTGTGGTTTAGCTGCTTATCTTTGAAATATAATTCCCATCTTTCTCCACCCCCTTGTGTTTTCTGATGACAACTGGTTTATTTCATTTGCTTTTTACAGGGCTTCATCTGAGCTGTGTGTCATCACACAAAGGGTACTCCAATAATTGATCTTTCATTTTCAAGCAAAGTGAGAAATCACACGTCAGGATTTATCTTTCTAAATGTTTCTTGAACATGTCTTTCATAGATGAAGTGGCAAATAAAGGTTACACCCCTGTTTTCTCTGTAGTTGAAATAATTTGAGTATCTTAGTCTTAACTTTTTCATTGCTTCTATGTGACCTGCTTCAGTGCAGATAAAACATTTTTGATTGCTGTGCTTCCTTGTATGCAGACCTGTCCTTTGCATGTGTCTCTGTTTTGTTCAAAGCAATTTCAAGCCATTTTCTTGCTCTGAAGGCTTGAGGAATACTCAAACCATCCATAATCTCTTCCTTATCGCTGTTCTTAACTGTCTCCTTTTTTGAGGAGTTCAGTTCTCTGTTCTCTCAGTTCTTCTGTTCCATTTTGCACAAGAACCTATGGCTGGCATTTTGTTGTCAGATAGTGCAGGTGTGAGTAATATTTTCACCATGTTTTTACTCTTGTTACTGTGTTTGGAGTCTCCACATAGTATATCTGTAGTATTTCCAAGTGAGATTGTATTCATGAGAATAGTCATATAATCCATCCTCACTTCACTGTTCCTAGTTAAATCTTACTCTGCTGTAGAAAATTATTCAGAAGTATTTTTCATTTTGTGGACTAAACTCTGATATGATAGTGAGCTGATTGTTTACTAGAGATTATTTAAGTAGTGAATATATAGTTAAACATATTCTGTCTGCTGTTACCATTTATATGTTATGAGGAGAAAATGCACTGAATGAGGTGTTCCATGGTAGATGGGGGAGCGTTACAGTTTTGTCATCTTGGCACAAATAACCTGCCAACTTTCCTGATTTGAAATGTGACATTGGTGAATCCTTGTACACTTCTCTAGATGATTTTGTTTTAGTATTTAACGAACTATTATGCATGGATGATACGCAATGAAGGAGATGGGTTCTAGAATAAAACAAAATGTAAAACTGTATAAAAGAAGATGAGGGATTGGGAAGAAGGTGAATTGTCAACGATGGTTTATTACACAGCTCAAAGAGGAAAGTTGAGGAACTAAATTTTAGCATTATTTTTTTGCCCTGTTGCTCAAGGGTCCTGTAAACCTGAGCACTCCTGCCTTGATATGCATGAATAGACACGTACAAAACATAACAAAACATGCCTCGGGGAGAATGCAGTTCGAGTATTTATGTCAATGCTGTCGTGGTCTTTGCCTTGGCTCCACAGCTCTTTTCAAGGGCAGCAGCTTCCCACCCTGCTCGTGTGCCGGCTCTGCCTGCCGTGCCTTCTGTCCCATCTTGGGCTATCTCTTAGGAGCTGTGGCCAGTCAGCACTGGGGCTTCAGAGGAGGCACAGTAATTGTGCCAACAGTGTTTGTGAACTTGTGTGTGCTGCTGCTTCCTTGATTTGAACTATTTTCTGTCTGGAGTGTCATGGTGTGTTTTCTGGTGTTTCTGGAGTTTTTCCATGGACTGTTCAGTTATGTTTCTTTGTTCATCTTCTTGTTGCTGTGCAATGCCCCGAGGCAGACATTCTCGACCTTCTTGCAGCTGGGTTGATGATTTTTATGGCTCTTTTAAAGTGTTGCTAATAGATTCATAAATACAGCAATTGCAAGCATTTGCTTTATAACAAATGCATTCAAAGCAGTTGATTTAGGGTTTCAAGGTAAAATGGCCCCTTTTACTGAAATTACATATTGCAGTTCAATGCAGATTTTGTGTTCTTCTGGAGGGAAAGATACCTGTATATGGTGCATCTTGTCAGCTGCCCTTTTCAAGGCCAGGTTTGGTTCTGGTTGCTTTGGCTTAGTTCTGGAGCATGAGGATCGCTGTGCTTTAGTAGTCACAGTAATGTTTGGTAAGACTCAAGCTGCAGCATTGTTGTGTGACCAGAATGTCCTTTTTATAGTATTAATAAAGAATTGGACTTGATGGTTTGGTTTTAATTATTTATTCCCATTCATATTGAGGATGTCAGCTGTGTAGAATAGTGTAATACAAAATATTTTAAGTTTATAGTTAAGTTTAAAACAGCCCTGCTCTAAGTATTCACAGAAGTGGATCCATTCTGAGTGTTAAGTGCTTTGTCCCACTCAAACTTTTTTCCTGCTGTTTGTTTCCCTTGGTTTCTGACGTTTAGGTCTGCACTTGGGTGGTGTATAAAGTCTGAGCCTTTTGTACAGTCTTGGTGATGTTTGTGTTGCAATTTAAGCAGGGTCTAAATCAATACAATTCCCAGAACAGTAAAAATGCAAACTACTTTTGAAGATATAAAGTGCATCTTCAGTTTGTCAGGCAGAGATATTTGAAATTATTGGAGAAAATTCTGTAGGAGCACTGGAAAAATCATAATTGTCCAACTAGTGCTCTGAAGGGCTTAACATTCATCATTACAAGATGAAAGCTCTGGTAGGTTGAAATAGTCATTTGTAACCATAATTTTTTTTTCTTGTTGTAGTTCCCACCCGCTCATTCACCCATGCACTTCAACCTCCGAATGATTTCCTATCCTGAGTTCATGGGAATTGGGAACAAGGGTAGCTGTTGTCACAGCCATTGTAAAAGCCTTAAAACAAAAAAAGGCAAGGGGAAGGCTGGAGAAGGCAAAGGAACAAGGAACAGTTGTATTGATTTCTTGTTCTTCTGATCTTAAGGCAAATATTAAAAGTACTTAAGTTAGAATGCTGGAATTTTACATGATTTCTAGCTTTTATCATCTTTCAAAATGTGCTTTTTTTGGCATATGACTTTCTGGTAGTTCAGCTTTCCATTTTGTTTTTCTTTATGTTTGAACTTTCTCAACATTTAAGTCTGTTGCACTTCTCTATTTTGGTATTCAGAGTATTTCAGTTACCTCCAATGAAACAAAAAAATTCTGAATGTAATAATGGAAGGCCCAATGTTCATCAAAAGCTTCCCTGAAAACTAATTTAAATCCATGAAATGCAGGTTGCTTCAATCAAAAGATCATGGATTCATGACAACAATGCTTTGAAAAATAAAAATAATCCATAAGCATTATAGGTAACTTCAGCCTAAAATTTAGGAGCTTTTCCACAAAGAGATGTAGGAATCAGATCTCTGTTCCTGTGCTTGAAATTACACATTCAAGTTATGTGGATCTGCATTGGGAGTGAATGATGATATACTGCAGGTTTTAAATTGCCTCTTCCTAACACTGAGGGATTCAAGAATTTCTTTAGCCTTTGGATAAGCCTGTCTCTCGTGGTGATCACTGTTTTCACTTTTATCAAATTTTGGACTTGGAAAGAAAAATGGTGGGAAGCAGGTAGGGACTGAGGCTTGTGGATGTTTTTATAGGGTACGTGTTTGGCTCTTGTTGGGGTTGCTGTGAGTGTGCAGCTCCCTGCAGTGTTGCTGTTTGTTTCGTTGGCTGTATCAGATTCTTGCTTAGCTGCTTAGATTATCATTTTTAATTGAGGCAAATGTCATGCCTGTGTTGCTGCAAGGCTAATTTTCTTAGTATTTTTTTAAATGCAGTGATAACAGCCTTTGACTTGAACTATCACATTCTTCCCTGGTTTTTATGACCCGGTAGTAGCCTATAATAGCTTAAATTCCCAAGGTCTTAATTTCAAAAGAGCTGTGGCATTCAGTGCTTACTTTGACTCGTGGTTTGTTTGTCTTTCTGGGCATTTGTACACATGCTGACAATTTTAAATGGAAACTATTTGAGAAAATGATCCTTAATCTTTTTATGCTGTGGCAGTACTGACTGTGAGTTCTCCTCCAGGTGCCCAGATTATCGATTTAATGATGCTTGTGATAGATGTGACAAAAGGGATGCAGACACAGTCAGCAGAGTGCTTGGTAATTGGGCAAATTGCCTGCCAGAAGATGGTGGTAGTTCTGAACAAAATAGATCTCCTTCCAGAGGCGAAGAGACAGAGTGCCATTGAGAAGATGACTAAGAAAATGCAGAAGACCTTGGAAAATACCAAGTAAGTGAAGGGTAGTACTAACAGGTAACTTGTAACAAAATGTTTAACAAAAATACCAACATTTCCCTTCCAATGTGCTTCTAAACGTACTGGCACCTCTAGCAAAAATGATGAGAAGAGAGTGAAAAGATTTACAGAAACTCAGGTGCAATTCCAAATTTACAACTTCAAGTAGCATGTGTAGAGGAATATTTTCCTGTAATTAAGCTTTTCATTTAGAGAGCTGCTTGGAGTTTGGCTCGGATAGTACAAAGCCAAAATATCCATGTGAAGAACTGTTGGGTGTGTGAATGGCTAGTTTTGTTTGTTGTGGGGGTGGATGTTTTCTGGGTGGGATTTTGTTGGTGGTGGGGTTTGTTTTTTTTTTTGTTTTTGTTTGTTTGCGGTGAGGTTTTTTTTGTTTTTTTGTTGAGGTTTGTTTTTTGGTTTTTTTTTTAGCTTATGGGCTTGCAACTTTTGTTATGATCTTCAAGTGTGTTTCACTCCACAGAAAAAGAAAGTGTTAGGAATTTTCCTTGACTGAGGATAACACATGTGATTGCCCCAACTAGGGAAAGCAGAATGATGGAAGTTTATATAATGTCATGTGGCTCTGGCTGGCACAGTGTTGGTCAGCCCTGTTTAGGGATATTAGCTGAGGTATGTAATGAGTGAAGTGCAGAGAAATTCACGAGTGGAAATGTGGCTGCTTTGAAGTGGGAAGTTAAAATATACAGACAATATTTTTTTAGTGGTTACAGAAACTGCAGCACATCTTTGCTCAGGGATATGCGGGGACATAACTGTTGGGTCACACTTTAAGTTGAAGAATCTAAGCAGCAGGATGCAGAGTACAGAGGAGAGAGAACCAAAATTCAGTTTTTGTATGTGCCCTCTGTGCTTGACGGTGCTTTGAAAGCACTGCTGCCCTGGGTATGATTGCCAAGTGCTTGTCCTGTTGTATCTCGGGCATGTGGAGTTTCTCAACAGCCTTTTTCCCACTTGACTTTGAATCTCCAAATGTGTGGTTTTTAAAAGCTTTTCTATTTCTAAGCTATCCTTATTAGCAGAATATATGCTGATACTATTTGACAATTGCCTCTAACCCCAAACACACAGTGATGAGGTTTTTTTTTGTTTTTTTAAATAGTTTACTTGTTGATATATTTTCACTACACACACAGGTGTGTATGTGCAATTCTATATACGTAAGCAAAGCGGAAGGCTGTTGCAGTTGTAGAGTAGATGTTGCACCAATGCTGGGGAAATTATTGTAGTGTTGTCAGGAAACTATATGGAAGGCAGAAAAAAAAAAGGCAGAGGAAAGTAACTGTTGTATATTTGAATAGTTTGATACTTGTAAAGTTACCTAATCAAAACTTGGTGTTCTGTGAATTGATACCAAAACTAAAAGCAAACTGTCTCTATAAATGGAATTTCTATTTTTAAAAAAATTTTTTTGCACGTCAGCTTCTCTCTTTGTCCAGCAGGATCTAAATTCTGCTGAGAGAAATTTGGTGTGATGGAGTAAGAGTTTCAGTGTACTGCTGGATCATGTTTAGAAGTGCCTCCAAATGCAG
Organism: Platysteira castanea; assembly: GCA_013397175.1. NCBI lineage: Eukaryota > Metazoa > Chordata > Aves > Passeriformes > Platysteira > Platysteira castanea. Next base: position 157,739 of record VYXC01007869.1, read on the forward strand.
TATACAGCTACTCCAGTTTGTTCTGGTGTATGGGAAGAAGAGTAAAGCAGCTGGTTCAGCATAAATTTCTGTTTCTTACAGTACAGTGCTCTGAAATACTTGTATGAAAATAAATTTCCCGAAGTTTTCTGGTTGATCACAGGAATTTTCAGTGCACGTTTTTGTTACCCTTTGTCCCTAGATGCCTCAGGCTTATGGCATGTAAACAAAGAAAATACCTTATGTACCTGATTACAGCTGGGTCGCTGAGTGAGCTCCCGTTATAGAACTTAACATTTCTTCTTTAGCAAGGCCCTGTCTCTTCCCTCTGATTTGCTCCCTTTTGAGAGAAAATCAGTGGGGGGTGGCTGTCAAAAGGATGACCACAATAATAAATTTTGTTCTCATTCTGTTGCAAGGATTAAGTACATATGAGAACCAGTCACTTTTTGGTGTAATTACCGATTATTATTCCATTACTTTAGTATACAATTTATGTGGTTAATCCTGATTTTTACAAAAATGCAATAACCAACACTAGGTTGTATTTTAGGGAGCAAAAATTAAGTCTGCTGACTGAATTTGTTAAAAAAAAAAGCAGAAAATCTGCTGTAAATTAAGGACTTGAAGAATAAAGCTGATTGTAGGATGAAAGGTAAACTGAGGTCAGCTGGCTGTACTGCTCCTCTCTGAACCTTTGCATGTTTGAGATCTGTGAATTTTGCAGGCTTTGATTTCAGTAGATTCACATCTTTCTGTTGTCTACAGATCTTGCAGACTCAGGTAGTCATCATGTGGTATCTTGCATTTGGCTCCTGTTTTGAAGGTTATGACTTTACAGTTAGGAATATAATTGTTTTAATGAAAGTTTAAAATGTGCTAGTCTCCAGGTAAAATTACTTTGGATGCAAACCACTGAATTAAGACTGGGTAACAACAGATTTGCTTCTGAAATAAACTGAGTCTTGCATTTGACTGTTACAGCACTGGATCAGTAGCTAATGTGGAACAGGGCTGCAGCTTTCATAGTGAAGTCCAGTAGTGCTGATCTGCTGGTAATTCAAGAAGAAAATGTCATTTAGTCATATTGGGGGAAGAGCAGATAAATTGGAATTTGAGGGAGTTTCCTAGCCTTCAGATGAGCCTGGAAGTTCTTTATATTGACACATGTAGGAGATCTGTGGTCTAATGGTGAAAGTCTTTCTCTCTTTCAGGTTCTCTGGTTGTCCTATTGTTGCTGTTGCAGCAAAGCCTGGTGGACCAGAAGCCCCAGAATCTGAGAATCCACTGGGTGTTTCTGAATTAATTGAGGTACTCACTGAAGAACATAATAATAACATGAAAGTACCATTCTCAGATGTTCAAAACCCTTAGTTACATGGCATGAAGTTTGTACTGTGAAGGGCAGGACACCTAAAATAACTGAGAGCAGTTTGTAGCTTGCAATAGACTTATCACCCTTTCTGTAATTAGCTTAGGGAAAGGAACATCTTTGCCCTGGAGGGATGCCACTGTTACTTCAGAAAATAGTCCCAAAACAAAGGCATCATTCTTTGAAGACTTGTCAAATTCTGATTTGGATGCTGCCAGTTTTAAAGTACTTGTAAATTGCTGAAGTTAAGGTGCAGCATCAGTCATCAAAAAATCTCGGGATGTCTGGCCCTGGGCACCCAGGCTCCTATAAAGGCAGGATATTCCACAGGGCTGCTGAGTACTGAATGCTGGCTCACCTCCCAGGCTTGTGTGACTCGAGATGGGCATGGGGATGGGATGTAGCATGGCCTTAGATTAGACTTAGCCAGGACCCACCTGCCCACAGCAGTTTCTAGAGATGAGGAGATATGCAAGTGCTTCCCTCTGCCTTCATCTGGTTCCTGTTAGGTTTACTGGGATGTTCCCCAGGGTTGAAACCTTTGAAGGAAACACCAATTGCAGCTGTTCTGTCAGCTGAGACCTAGTATTAGATGAGCTGGCAAATGCTGTGTGAGCCCTGCCATTGAACTTCAAGCTATTATCCCTTCTGTCCTTCCTAAGAGACTCTCCATTGTTCTGCCATTACAACCTGGGCTTGAGCTGCAGATTTTGACCTTAAGAACAGACGTTAAAGGCAATACCAAGTGTATATGCAGGTGGTATAGCAGAGACAGAGACCAAAAGTGATTTGAGACAGGAGTGAACCAGTTCCTTTCAAGAACTGTTGAGTACATGACTGCCTTTCTATAACTAAAATCTTTTGTCTGATGATATATTTTAAGAAACATAGTATTTGTCAGCAAAAGAAAAATGCTAAACTCAGAGAATTTCTCTAGAAAATGGTACTTCTGTGGTTTTTCTTAGTGGATTGATCCTTCAAGAAGCGCTGACAGGAATCTGAAGTGGAAGTTGACTTTGAAAACGTAACCCAATATTATAGTGTCTCTGGGAGGGAGGCAGAGATGGGCTTTATGGGGCACTAATATCTGTACATAAGTTCATTTTCACAAAATCCAAAAAAGCTGAAGTAGCAAAACGCACTGTAAAATTGTACTTTTGAGAGAGGGGGGAAAAAGGGGGAGATGACATACGTACAGTTTTTTTTTTTCTCTCTTTGCTTTGCTGCAGTGTTTATATTGAGTTTGGCAGCAACTTTATCGCCAGTGAGGTTTTGCTAACCAAGCTAAATGTGCAGCACCAAATCTTTCTAAGGCAGAAAATCGAACTGTTCCTGCTGCTAAGTGTGCGTCTCCTCTATGGCACACACAGTTAATTTGACATTGGGGAGTTCTAAGCTCTTTGGGAGATGCCCGAAATCAGTAAAATTGCAAGCTTGTTCAATCAATCATCCGCTTGCCTGCCTTCTGCTGTGTTGCTGTCATGACTTTTCACCCAGGCGTGGTGCTGCTTTTATCTTTTTTTTCAGGTCTTGAAGTCTCAGGCTTACCTGCCATCAAGAGACCCCTCGGGACACTTCCTTATGGCAGTCGACCACTGTTTCTCTATCAAGGGTCAAGGCACAGTGATGACAGGGACTATTCTTTCTGGCTCCGTTAGCCTTGGTGACAATGTGGAGATTCCTGCCCTGAAGGTGAGTCTCTCATTTTCATTCCCCCTGGTTTTCCTGATAGAAGGAGACACTCAACAAAGAAGAGAGTGTTCTCTTCCAATCTGAAATTACTCAATTATTTTCAGTTTTTATTTTTGTACTCTGTTATAACCCAGCTTGTAACAGCAAGAGGCATAGTGATTTTTAAATAAGGCAGTCAGTAAGGTTACCTGCTGAATAATTTAGCTGGATGAAGAGAAGGCTGATCTAGATTAGCATGTTAGGCTTTCAAATTCAGAAAAGCAGAGTGGGCATGTTTCCAAGAAGGGAAGTGCCCAAGGACTGAATAAGGTTTGAGAGAGGTTACTTTCATTTGAGATATGCTGCAGTGAGAAGGTTTGCAAAAGAATCCAGGTAGGTAGGCTTCCAGAAATGTCTGAAAGCAAAGGAAATGACAAGAAGAGGGCATTGAAATGCTTGATGCACATTCTCTTTGTTTCTGAGGCTTTAATTGGTGTCAGCATGTTTTGAGAGAACTGCTGGGGAGTAGGTGGCTTGCTGCCATCGGGCTCTTTAGAGAGCCTATAGAAAGTCAAAGAGACCTTTCAATGGCCTTTGAACCGCTCAACTGTTGTTACTGTTTAATTTCCTTAAAATATATTCATCTTTTAAAAGAAAACAAAGTGACTTATAGCTTGGAACATGTGAAATCTATTTCACAGATCCTGATTTGCACTGCTCTGATTTTCCCTTAGTATTAATTGCCCAAAATGAATCAAGACTTGAGGAGTATTTTGCAGCTACCACTTAAAAGTGGACCCAGCTGATTACATTCTGTGGGCAGGCAAGTTTTGGCCTAACAATCCTGGATGGGACTCTTTGACGCTGTCAGTATTATCTGTAAGTCATTTTACTGTAAGGACCTTACTATTTCATTGAGTGAATGTGCTGTTTCATCATTTTTGACTGTACTGTTTGGACAAGTGAAGGATTAATGAGGCATTCTGATTTCACCTGAAGTATTTGGCCAATAGCTGACAATTCATTTCTGGCCAGCCTTTTCAGTAAAACCTGTAGCCATCTAGTTTACACCATATTGTCCTTTGCATAGAAGTGATTTGTATGATACGTACTCTGTCATTTCTGCTTCCCCAGTGGAGTTCCTCACTGCCCATATTCTTATTTACAGCATGCAGCCTATTTTGGGAGCCATGCTTTCAATTCCTGCACGGATTATGCTTGCTGGGATTGTAGCTCTAGTTTCAACCTCTCCTGATTTCCAGTTGCCAGTGTTCTTTCCTTTTCTGTTGTGTTCTGTTCTCAGTCCTAGGCCTGCCCGTGCTCGGGGTCCAAAGAGGAACAAGTAGTTAGGAGTGCAAGGAGTGTGAGATGGCTCTTGCCCAAACAGGGCCTTGCATAGCGAGTTCACTGCTTTCTTTTTGGCATAGCACTGGCCAAACTTCCTGTCATTTTGTGCTCCAGGAGATGGGGGAGACAGGGCAGAGTAATTATTCCTTGCAAAGAAAGAATGCATCACTAGATTATATCTGGAAATGACTATTCTGCTTTTCATGTACAATCCAAGAATGTTTTGAAGAAATATGTTTAGGAGTAAGTCTGCTTTTTGAGAACCCATATGAAGGAGGAAACTACAAAAATATAGTGAATAACTTGTAAATTGGTGTTTAAAAGGACAGTGGAAAAGGCTGTAAGTGTGACTTCTTTAGTGGGCTTTCTTCCCAGGTGACTGGGAGAGTAGTCACTGAAGTGACAGACAGCTTAGCAGATAAACAGGTCATTTACAAAGAAAAGCCAGATCACTTGGCTCTTGTGGCATTAACAGCTTCCCTCAAAGTTTTAGTTATTTTTTCAGTTGCTGTTAATGAATTAAACCTTCCTCTGCTATGTGTGAAATGGAAGATATGTCCGTGCCTCTGAATGATAATAGCAGTGGGCAGAGTTTTGTATTTTGGCACTAGCAACTTGTGGACATTCACCTTCATGTTGCTCAGGTATGGAAATGAAGGCACAGGAAAAGGAAGCAATATTTGTAAATTTGAGCTGTGTGTTGTACTTACCCCTGCCAGCATCCTGCAGAGCTGGGTTAGGATACCTATGAAAGGTCAAACCTTTCTCAGGCCTACAAGGTAACGGAGGAAGCACATTTCACAACACATTGTGGTTTATGGCTCTCTCTGACCTTTTTTTGCCCTGACCCAATGGTAACTGAGATTGACAGCTGGTACCCGCTGGGCATTTAGGGACATTACAAGCCAGCTGCTTTTTTTAAATTTGAAGAACCCTCTCACCAAATGAAGTGGCATCACCTTCCAGTTCTGCTAATGGACTTCGACATCTTTGACCGCTTGAACCTGCACAAAGGAGGGACACAGCAATTAAAAATAAACAGTGACATTCTCAAACGCCCATGCTTGCTCTGATTGAGGCTGAGAGCACCAGCAGTGCATGGATTCCTTTATACTTTGCCTATGTAAATTGCCATCTGGGGTTGATTATCCATATAGCAAAAAGAAAAATTATATATATGTGTTTGGCAAAAAGCTTTGACACAGCAAACAGTTCACTATCCAATTGAGTTAGTACTATTTGCTCCTTAGCACTTGAAATCCACCTTGAAGAGCATGAACCTAGGATTTCTGCAGCAAAAACATAGTGTTGGCAGAATTCTGAATGTCATTTAAGATTATTTCAGTGGTCTTTCAATCTCTATAGTCTTTGAGTTTATAAACTCCAACAACTTGTGACACTTGTATTTCTGCTTTATAAAAGTTACTGGAGTTTATTACTGGAATAATAAGCATTTTTTGCAATTTAGTTTCATGATAGGTTTTTATTTTACTGATATCTAAAGTATATGTTGTTGTGACATTTTAGTTTAAGTGAGGATGAATGTCAAACTCCAATGCTGCTGGGTCTTTTCACAGCACACTTTAACTGAAAAAGGAAAGTGTTTTCTTTTCAGTGGGGGAAAGGTATCTTTTGCCTTTCTTAGCCAGGTGAGAGGGGAAATCAGAATTCATGATTCTATCTTTAGATTTCAGCTGCAAGCACATTAGAAATGCTGGAAGATTGGGTGAAACAAAGACATATTAACATATCATCTAAAGATGTTTTAGGGCACAGAAAATATTCCAGGTTGGTTTATGAGAATCACTCCCTCTGTCTTAAGAGCTGTGAAAGATCATAGAAGAGGTGAGGTCTGAACTGGGTGAGGAGGCAGAGATAGATGTACACAGCTCATGGATCTGGTCGTCCTGAAAGTGTCCACTTGGCATTGCCTTACCTGTGATCAGGGGCTGTGTACAAGAGCCAGAGCACATATGTGGCAGCCAAATACGAAGCCCACTGCTGGGGCTGTATTTCGGGAATTGTAAGAAACTTTTCTCCTTGTCTTTTAGTCAGGTTCCTTTCTGTCCTGTTTAATGAATTGCTGACAAATGCTGGAGCAGGTTGATGTAAGCTGAGTGTCTGGTGGAGGTTAATCAATGACTTGGAACCTCTGTAAAGTCCAGTGTGCTGCCATTTGTACTCTGTGTCTGTCAGAAGTTGTGAGTGTCTCGAAGGCTGAGTAGCTGTGTTCCTGCTGGGTGGATACATTCATGTTTTTCTTTAGGGGATCGTGTGGGGGTTCTCGCTCTGTGCTGAATCTGAGTAACATACCTGGTGTTGTATGGTACAAAGTTGTTTCTCATCTAATAAATCTCATTAAAAGGAAAGAGAAGTATTCTTACTAGCTCCAACCTTGGCAATCCTGGAGGTTGGCAGTAGCCAATTGCCATTATTAGTGAAGAGCATCTCAGTCTCAAAAGCTGCAAGCACATTTATGAAATGCTCCCCTCATATTTGGAGAGTAGTCATATGGATTGTTTCAGTACTCAAGTGAACTTTCAAAACGTGAGATTCAGATATGACAAATGTGAGAAATTTGCTTCTATTTATCTAGTCAAGTCTCCTAGTAAATGAGAGTCTCCTAGTTTAAACCAGTAGTGGTTCTGTCTTGGCAAGAGCCTATTAACTGTCAAATTATACTAACTTTATGAACTTTCAAGAAGCATCATTTTGTAAGTGATATTGAGAAGCCTCATGGTTTCATACACTTTTAACCATATGAAAAAACATGTTTTCTTCTATGCTTTTTTTTTGTTGGCTAGATAACCTTGGTTTGTGTTTTGGCGAACATTCTGTAGCTTTTATGACTCATACAACAAAAAAATTCTCCACTGTCTGATAGAATAACTCAAATAGTCTTGCAAATACTATTTCCTTCAAACCATTGTAGCTATTAAAATTGTAACAGAGATCTACTTTTGTCCATGTGAGTGCTTCAGTCTATCTGATGTCCCAGGACCTCTGATTAGTGAGCTTTAGTATGTATATATATATGTAGTAAGAACTAATTTTAATTTATTTAAGGACTTTTGCACAATCACAGTTGCACAGTTAAGCCTTGTCAGAGGATATTTAAATGTCAGAAAATGAACTTGGATCAAACCCCACTGAACTGGATTGCAGAGACATTTGTGTGTGGACTTTCATGGTGCAATCTTAAAGAAGTTTTTGCTTTTACCATTTTGAGCACTTTGGACCTCCTAATATTCCCCTTCCAAATTGCAGTCAGCGTTGACTGCTTTTTGCACTGTGAATAGAGAGAACCCTTGCTCTGTATTCTGAGAGTATGTCTGGATACTGTTCCTACATCTGTTTTTTCCTATGCTGCTTGGGGTTTTCTTGCCCAGTACTGATATAAACAGCCTTTAAAATGCAACAGTTCCTCTGCTGGGAAGGCAGTTTTGCTTGCCTTGAACATTTTCTTTTCATTGGAATGCTGTGAAGAAGGGCAGTTCAGAGAATTGGGTTGGGGACAATCACGTAAATGTAGCTGCTAAAATTGTGAAAAGGCCGTTCATGGTGCATATTAAAAGATGTAGGTGCAAAAATGCAGGAGTCTTAAATCCTAAAGCAATAAATTAAATGTATGAACATAATGTTATACATGTGGTTTAATTCAGTACAAGAATTAAACTGTTTTTTTATTTATCTGCTGCTTCTAAAGCATGGGTTGTGTTTTTTTGGAGATTTTCTTCTTTCCTAGAAAACATCAGTGGGAATCCTACTGGTTTTGCATCTGTTGTGGCATTACTTAAAAGCAAAATATGCAGGCTTTGGCTTATACTGGAAAGTACTCTGCTTTGAGCATTTAGGATATTATCAGTTGTTTTGGAAGAACTAAACTGCTCTGCAGAGTTCTTTGTGGTTAAGTAAAGGATTAAAGACCTGATCCTGTGCCTGTGGAATGAAATTTAGATCTGGCAATAAAAACTTCTCAAATCTTTTTGGCCTGATCTCTTAACAGAATAAGAGTAGCAGATGCTGAGCTCTTTCTGAAGATCAGTTCCCTCATTTTCAAGTTTGGTTTTGTAACTTTTTACTGTGTGTTTTTTTGGTTTTGTTTTTTATTTCTGTTTTAGTTCACATTTTAAAAAAACCAAACCAACACCAAGCCCTCAAAAAAAAAAAAAAAAAAAAGCCAACAAAACCTCAAGACTGCAAAGCACAAAACCCATTTTAAGTTTGTATTCAAAACCATACAAAATTGTAGTTAACTTTAGACTTACAGAAAAATCCTCAGGAATAAAACTGTTCAGGAAGAGATTTGTGTGTTGCTATTCATTCACTACCTGTAACTGAAGTACAATGTTTAGTTCATATCACTTGCAATTTTTTATTGAGTATCATGTAGGTACAGTAAAGTGAGGGAGCAAGATAAAGGACTTTGTGCATTAAGGTTTGTTTTATTCAGGACCAGGGATAATACATAATAGAAAGGGATCTTGATATATATCATGGGGCTTTTCATTTTTTTCTACTTGGTCAGAGCAGAAGGGAAGGAAGCCAGGGGAGAGCAGCCAACCTGAGCTGTGCTAATCCAAACCATACACTGTATTTTTGGAGCTTGTGTGTCTAATGTGATCTCTGTAGGCAGAAAAGTGGCCTAGTCAGTGCTCGCCAATTAACTCTTCAAATACTGAAATTCATCTGCAGCTTTTCTTGGAGGTCTAGGTGTACCCTGTGCTCCCTGCCAGATAGAGGCAGTTCGACTACAAGATTGGGTACTTTTTCTCAGCCATTAGAAGGCAAAGCATATGAGTTTCTTCCTACAGTGAATCTGAAGAGATTTGTAACGTCTGTGTTGCTTCTATCCATTTAAATAATCTTGAAATGACTGTTGAGATCAAGGCTCCACATGGACATGCAGCACTGCTGGAAACAATATTGCTCTCCAAGGTTGCTCTAACTTCTGCAGCATTTCCATGGCACTGCTTGCTCGTGCAGGGTTATCTGCAGTGCTGACTGGCAGTGGTTAATGTGTGAGATTAATTTGGAGTGTGTATTTTGTGCCATTGCCATGCAGATAATTTTGCCTTAATAGTTAGTGCAGAGAGCTGTTACTGTCTAAGAACTGGTATGCTCTTCAGTGGAGTTTAAAGTGAAAAAATAATGCAAGATGATTTCGACTCTAAATAGGAGAAAATACTATGTGATATGAATGTCATATTTTTATTTGATATAATGACTGATTTTCTTAGATAAGTCAAGTTACATTTTTTCTGTCAAGATTTCAGTAAACATTTTGTCCCATGAGAACTGTTAGAAAAGCTAAATAAAGTTGTGACAGAAATACAAGGTGGGAAAGAAACCGAGCTGAAGAAGGAACCATTGTACTGACTGGAAAATGATACAGGCAGAGTTGTTCTGAGGTTGGTCTTGGCACTGAAGTGTGATAGTTCCACTACTGACTGCATGTGCTGCCCCATGCATGTAGGCATTCTCCCCACTAATTTGCCACATTAGTGGCAAATCTCTCCAAACTCCTGGAGACTGCTGGCAGGTGTGACGTCCATGTGTAGTCTCTCATGCTCAGTATTCTGTAGCTCTTTTGGAATTAACCAACATTCTGGGTTGCAGAATCTGATGGTAAAGCCTCCAAATCCCAGTGCACAAGTGTGCCATAAATGGAAAAATGGATTATGTTCTTGTATGCTACTTTAGTGAGCAATTTGGCTCTGGTATAGCAACACATGAGGATAAACAAATATGCAGGTTTGTTACTCCAAAAAAAGGTTGAAAAGAAAACTAAACATCTAATGAGCTGTTGAGATTACTCCTGACATCTAGATTTTTCTATATTGTCTCAACTTCCTTTATCTGCCCACTCTACTTTTTCTCCTGCCTGTCCTTTTTTGTCCATTTTTAGCTTCTTTTCCAGTCTCAGAGTTCGCTCTTCAAAGTTATTGATCTTTTCTAGTTACACCATGGACTGAAGAAACTTTTTTCTTTCTCCATTTTCTCATCACTGTTGCAATTTTAAGCCATGAATGGGATGCAGCTGAACAAAAAGGCACATGTTAGCCTGGGACTTAGTAGGTAACATCTTTCCTGTTGAACCATTGCAGCTCCAGGGATCAAGTGTTGTGTTCTTGGCTTTGTGTACCCTGGGGTTCAAGATCAGTTTGAAACTAAGTTAATGGACATTGCTGTAATAATCACAAGTTTCATCCAAATGCCTTTTTGTTTAACTTTATGGTAACTCCTTAAAGGAAAAGATGGCTGGATTGTGTTTGCATAACTTGTTTGCTTAAGCATTGCTGCTGCCAGGTCATTAACTTTATTTCTTTTAATTTATCAAGTAGAATTGTTCCCAGTGCAGTTCAATTGAAAGCAGACCCACACGTACACAAACCATTTGAGCAGGAATCTTAGTAGGATGCTTGAGTAGTAATTGGGAAGGTAACTCCTGTATGGTACACACAGCCTTCACATGCCATTCCAGCTGGGAATGTAACATTTTGAGAAGGCTTAGTTAGGGCAGAGAGGAACTCTCATGTTTTAAATATTTAAATTCAAGCGCTCGAGGCCTTGGCAAAATTTCAGTAACCAGAATGAAGGAAGGGAATGTCGCTTTTCTTCTTCCTTGGTCATCCATACACAGTACAATTCCTCATTTGATGAGGCTTTTAGAAGCAGAACAGCTCAGCAAGTGCCGCATTAACTAAGCTGTGGCCTGTATGTTATAAAGTTCTGCTCAGTTCTGGCCACTGGCAAAGAAAGGATCTGAATATTGAAAACATTGTTTAACCAATGCTGCTGAAAACAAATTTGACCGAGAGACAGAAGAAAATGGATTAGTGCATAAGTGCCCAGAAATCTGTATTTACTCTATTACCAGAGTACTTTCTTGAAGTGTTGCTATAATACCATAGCAAGTCCTCTGGATTTCATGCCTTGTACTTTGTGTTTCTGAGATGACTTCACTTAGAGAACTCTCTACATTTTATTCCTTGATACTACTTTGAAAATTACATGAGAATTTACTTTGCTCTTTAAGTGTTTATTCAGCTCATCACTTGAATCTGTCATCATATACCTGTGACAATAACATGTATTGTTGAAACTAAATGTAAGATGCATCTCTTCACTAAAATATTCCCATAACTTCATGTTATAATAGCTGGTGCAGCTTGAACTGGAAAAGTTAATACTAGAGAGAGCCAATATTTACAGTATCAGCTGGAATGATATAATTAGTTTAGCTGCCCAGATAGTACTGTGATGAACATGATACGAATGCCTAGATACAGATTTTCATTTTCAACTGTCTGAAATGAAAGCTACAAACTCCCAGGCTCTTCATGGGAGTAAAGATTAGCTTCAAAGCATATGACATAAAATTGGCTTCTCTTTCTTTCTTCTCTAATGAATAAATAATCAAGAATAAACATTTCACACTTTAGAAATAACAAGGAAAGGTCAGATAGCCTTTTAAAGTGTCTCTGTAGCTAATACATTTTTAACTACTAAAATTGTAGACTTAAAAACTGTCAGGTCTTTGTGGAAGTTAGATTTAGTAGTTGAGCTGTTTCTCTCTAGGCAACCTGTACTTAAGATGTATTCTCTCAATACATGTGTTTCGGGTGTGTAAGAGATTCTGCAAAAGAATGGCAGAGGTGGCCTTAGTCCTTTTGCAGTTTAGGTGTCAGGAATCAGCCATGAGAACAGATTAACTCATGGGAATAAGTTACCCTGTTGTATATATACAGCTGTCAAGGTTTTTTCTTCAACAGAAAAGGGATAGAGGTGTAGAAAACAATTCAGAAATTTGTTTGTCATGTAAGTTTTGTGTGGGGCTTCAGAATGTCTGGAAGTTTTTCTGCTCTTTCTTGGTAATCATCTAACTTATTTGCTTTTGTTTTCTTCATTTCAATTACTGTGTTGTAGTTGCCTTTTCTTAATATTATACAATGAATTTCAATAGACTATTATGCTAAGCATCCCTAGAGGAGGCTTTTGTCTGATGTGCAACACCTAATACATAGGACTGCAAAAAGTTGAATGATGGCTTAGGGGAAAAATATGTACTGTTTTGAATCAGTTCATTTTTAAAATACGGGTATTATTCATGTGGTATTTTCTTGCCCAGCTGAAAACATCGATCCTGCTTGTGGAGGTTAGCTGACAATAATTTGAAGTCTTCAGGGAGTGAGGAATATGCAGGTATACCACAAACGCTCAAAATAAAACCACAGAAAAGAAGGGAAGCTTGAAAATATATATTTTTACTAAAGGATTGGAATAAATGCTCAATAAGACTAAGATAAATGTCCAGTTTGGTCTTGAGTCAGCACAGAGCAACACCACTTGGTTTTGGCTGAATGCAAATCTTTGTAAAATAAGGTAAAATAAAACAGTAAATCCCATTGTGAACTATTTTGCTTTCAGTTTTAGGAGGGAGTTGGAGTCAAGTGGTGATTGAACGAGAATATTGTGTTGTACATGTGTTTCTGTTTCAAATGCTCCTTTCCTGTTGTTGATGCAATGGTCCTGTTTGGGGAAAAGTAGTTGTGTGTACAAAGTGTATGAAGGTGGCAACGACCCTCATCTTAATGCTTCTTTCCAGTCCTGTCAAAGGCTGCTTGATTGTTTGGGCTCTAGTGGAGGTTATTAGATATCTTCACCCCAGGGTAGGTCTTTAATCTCCTGTGGGTGGAGGCAGAGAAAGTTCTCCAACACGGGGATACAGAGTGAGGCCCCAACTTGTTCTGAGCCCTCTGGTAAGCCTGAGATGTTATATAAGATTGAAGTTCAACGTAATTTATTCTGGAGTGTTAATATTTTTCGGGCATGTATTTCCCTAAATAGTAGGAAAATGGTGGAAAATTCCTAGGTTGGTAGAAATCACAGTGTCTGCTTTTCTTTCTTGCAGAAAGCACTAACAGATTGGTCAAAAGTTCTAAAATATGATTGTGGTCAAACAGATTTTTGTAGCACAAGTTTTTTTTCAGATCTTTCCTTTTACTTATCTTTGCTTTGTTTTCATCTTCACTTTTCCTGCCTACTCATGCTTTCTGTGGAGGTTGTTGAACTTCCATTTTTAAATCCGCTTTCCAGATGTGTGTTCCATACAGGCAGCACATCCCTGGTTGTCAGAGCTGAGATCGCAGGCTCTGGCTGCACTTCTGGAGAGGTCCTTGGAGATTTTAAAGTCTTTGGGGCAGGGGGGAATTTTTTTCTCAACTTGAGATTTACCATTAGGAGTAGAGAGAATTGGGTTAATAAGAGTAAGGAGAACATGTTTAGGGAAGGCAATTATGGCTTCTGTAGCCTCTACCTCTGTAAAACACGTATATGCTGAACTGGTTTAGGGGATTGCTAGAAACACTGAGGTGTTCTTTCTTAATTTTTAAAGGGATGTTTTCGGCAGGAAACAAAGCAGTATTTTTAAAAAATGACAGTAATTTTCTAGTGAAAACACACAAATGAGAATGTGAAGGTAAGGGTTCTATTCACTGGGTTTGTGGGGGTTTTGTGGTGTTTGGTTTTTTGTTTGTTTGTGGTTTTTTGGGTTTTTTTTAATTTTCAGGAGGATGGGGGTTTTGGGGTTTTTTTGTTTCATTTATTTAAATAAGGGTTGTTCTTATTCTTGTCTGATGGTTGCATGTATTCAGTATTGGCAAGGTGCTTTGAAGGTGCATATATGGGAAGAGAGAGAGGCAAAGAAGTTTTTATGTCAGATTTAAAGGGGAGAAAGAAAAGTTAATGCTCAGGCATAGTTTTGTGGTTATAGTGTGACTCACAAGAAAGATTTAGTCCATCTGACATGTACATTACAAACAGTTGTAAAAACATGCCATTAGATATCCAGAATGAGGAGTGGGCTGAGTTAATGTTATTTTGAATCCATAACGTTCACGTTTGCTGGCACAGTGAATGTAACGCTGCAAATCAAATGTTATATTATTGCTTTTTCTTTTGCATTACTTTGTTGTCCCTGATGGACAACGTCCCTTCTGTTCAGTTCAGAAGTGAAGTTTTAATCCTGCCTTTCATTTGTTCCGTGTCATCTAGTGATGCTGACACCAACCAAGGCTTTTTATTTGAGTCAGGATTTAGATACACTTGGACAGAGAATGCATTGATGTGATTTAAATTTTTATAGTTATGTGCAGTGCTTTACAGTACACACACTGATTTTCTTGCCGTTTTCCTACATATGAAGAATCAAATTTGCGAGTTAGATTTATGCTGAAACGTGATTATATTTTAAGTTTTCGTTAATGTCTCCCTCAATCTCAGTTGTGTGGTGATAATTCTCCCCAGTGTGAATATTTGAATACATATAGTTTTAAACCTATTGGTGCCATACCTATATCTGAGCATGGCCATATAGAAATGAGTCTTGTATCTTCCTAATGTTTTGTAGACCATTAACATTCATTGGTAATATTTGTTCAGAATTTGGATTCCTATGTTTTAGTTTTTGAAAGTAGTGGATTTCTTAGGTTCAGTCTTGGGTCTGAGGAAGGCATTATAAACATTTAATGGTTTTAAAAGAAACTTTTTAGAAACTACAGTATCTGTGGCATGTGCTATATGTAAAAGGGTTTTTTATATTTTCATTTCAGAAGAGTTGGGTGGGGTTTTTTTCTAAAAAGCTATGAAGATGAGCCTTTTTTTGTGATAAAGAGTGAGCTTTAGGATCTGTTTCAGATTCTGTTTAATCTGAGCTTTAATATAGTTAAGATTTCATTCTGTGTTTAAATCCCCTTGCCAACATAATTTATTCCATCTAATGTTTTTTACCTGTTTGTAAGTCAGATACTAAGACTCTAATAGGTTGATAGAGAAACTAAGACCAGCATATGAAAAAAAAAATCTTCTCCAAATGTAGCAATTGCAGCAAGTGGGATTTGGTTTGAGAGGCTGAATTTCTCTCTTACACTGATAGTAACAGGAAAGTACTTTCCAGAGTGCACAGAGATAGCAGAGCAAGGCTTGAAAGTGGAGTGTGCTGGGGCTTTTTGTTTTTTGTGGAGGTTTTTTTGGGGGGGGAGTGTGGTTATTAAATTTTGCTAATACAGATACTAAAAGTTAAGTCACAAAGGAAAACAAATTCCCAGAGATGCTGATATCCCAGTTACCACTCAAATGATTTGCAGCCACGAGAGCTCAGTGTTCATATATGCAGACTGCTGTGACTTAATGATGGATTTAGTTGTTTAATTGTAAAAAATGGCCAATGAAGTATTGTAAATGTGTTTTATTTTGGGACTAAGACTTTCCCCTGTTATATTTAAAAAGCATATTATGTATTAGATGCATTTCTCATATGCAATTTTTCATGTGGCAGTTCTACCTAGATTGAGTTTGTAGTACTCTGATAATGATCAGAATTCTGCAATAATGAAAAGTAAATCAGAGTTGGAACAGGCAAATATTTGTGCATTTGAACCTGAAGGTTTGTTTTTTATCTTTTTTTATTTGTTCATAAATAAAACAAGCTTTCGTTTCTTTGAAGCAGACATCTCTCTGCAAGTGGGAGAAGCTGAAACCAGCACAGGCAGGTGTTGAGCAAATGTCTCCAATGAGCTCTCACAAGGGTTGTGTTATAGATTTTTGATTCCTTTTATTAGTCTGCTCAGAATCTCACTTCTCAGGTTTGTACCTAATTGCTGGGTGATTCTGTGGCATAAACATCCAGATGTCTACCTGTTGTTTAAATCTGATTCCAGCTAGTGTTCCAAGCAAGAGTTGTTTACCCCTTGTACATCCAAGGCTCACTCAGGTACCTTCTCCTCAGAGCTGGAATGTTGTTGCTTCAAGGTAATTTTAACTGACAAATTTACAAGACCACACACTTGGGGTATTTAGTTGTACCTTTTGAACCACACTTACAAAAATGTAGGTGATTTACGTGTTTCAAAAGCTTGAATGTTTTCAACCTCGTCAATTATTTTTAATATTAAAAGTCAGCAGATGGAGCCAAAGGCTTGTAGAAAAATGACTTGTGCTGAATGTATATTAAAACACAAAGCCCACTAAGTTTAACTAATAATGTTTCTACTAAAATTTATAACAGCAAAGCTATTTATTTGCTGCTAAACCTTATACTAGCATCCCTTTTCCATTCCCTTGTCTCTGTGCAGAGTGACAGCTCATCCCTTCATGTACCAGGGTCTAACAAGACTAAAAAGAGTGAAGTTTGAGTGGGAACCTGGTTTTCTTTGTAGATTTACATCTGTGCAATGTTTTCTGTGGCAGCGTTCACTACTTTATCAGAAAAAATGGTGTTATATTTTGTCAGTATTTTTACTTCTCCTGTGAGCATGGTAATTGGAATCCACTATTGAGGGTTAGACTGGAATTCATTGCAATGTCATTTCTACTGTTGCATGGTTGGTAAGGTACTGGGGTTTCATGTTTTTCTTCTGAAGCGACTGCAGTAAGTCTTTGCCTTGGATAGTTTGTCAGACTTGATATTCTAATAGGCTAGTCCTATGTTTTTTGTTAAATATTAGCATCCTTTTGGGATTTAAAAAAATATTTTCATAAAAATAAGGGAATGGGATGTTTTCTAAACAGTGTGCAATTTATCCCATTTTTATAAAATAAAAACCCCAAAGGCAATGTGGTACCTAGCTTTTGTAGGAAAAGAGAGAAAAAACTATAATATGATATCCAAAGGAGATGCAAAAAGTTATGATGGCTGAGAGAATATTTCAGTGGTACAGTAATGTTTTGCCTTTTCAGAAAGACAGAAAAACGAAAATGTTAAGTGACTAATGGCAGCTGTTTTGTCGAACTTCATGTAAAAAATTTTCTCCTCTAAATCTAATTTTCTGAAGGAATATGAAATGTACATATGTTACACATGGAATCTAAATCCAGTGGGATATAAATGTGCGCTTAAGTATTGCATATATATTTTCTTCTCATTTTTGTTTTAGTGATTCTTGAAGCTTGATCTCTTCAGTTTGAAGCAAGGATCTCCTTAGAGAGACTTGAGAAACTTGGTTTACTGGCCAAGTTAAAAGCTTTTCTTATTTTCTGTTTATCTTTGGCCTCATCTCTGTTTGAATTATCTTTCCTGCACTCCTGCTGTTGAAAGACAGTGATAAAACTTTCACCAGTTGTACCAACTTGCTGACTTAATTTCCTCTAAGGAGCATTGGCTGTAGTAGCAAGAGTTTTAACGTTGACGTTTTTCTTTCAGATGATACGGTCAGTTTTTAGTTTCAGATTCACTCTGCACCTAGTCATAGGCTTTTCTAGTAGACATTTTACTTCCTAAATGTGTTCAGTCACTTCCAATGAAATTATATTTTCCTTTCAAGCACCTTGCATTGTACTAAAAAACTCATACGGGACTGGGACAGTGCATCCCAAATTATATCTTTATCCAGTCTCCAAGTAACTGAATATCACAGTCTCACTGTGATATGAGTATCTTCTATGTTTACATTTACTGTAGATGAACATTAATGCATCTTTTAATACAGAGAAAATAAACTGATAACATAGGAAGGCACAGTGCTTTTTGCTATATTGGAGCTATGAGAGCTAGTGACTATGGTGAAAAAAATCTGCAAATAAGGAAACCTGATAACGAAGAAGTACTTCTAAAAATCTGATGAAACTTTTAAAAATACATTTCCCCCCCACCAAAAATCCAAACACCCAACCCTAACTATCTAGTTTCCAATAATGAAAAATTTTTGCATTGCTGGATACGCTAGATAATCTTCTTTGGACTGGATTCAGTCATCTCAAAGAATTTTTTTGTGGCCTGCACACTTTGGATTGCATGTAATTTCAGCTGTAAAAAGAAAAGGTTCTAGCTTTCAGGACTTCGAAGGGAGTGACAGTTGCAGTTTTCCAGACTTGAGTGCATACAGAGCATTTCACATGTGAAATCTCCCAGTCTTGGAATGTTAATTTTGAAGCCTAATTGTGATACTTTGAAATGTCATTGGCCATTTTAGGGAAGGTTGTCTCAGCAGGTGTGATTGGCAGTGACAGTCCTGAGACCCAAAGGACCGGAAGTGACAGATTCTGCGAGGAAAGAAATTCAGCAGAAGAGAGCTACATAGTAAAAAAATAAAAAGGAAATTAAAAGCTGGTTTTTGGTGTGCTGCAATACCACATAAAGAATTGTTCTTTACTCCGTGGAACACCTTTATGTGCTGGCATTAACAGGCTACTGTTCTTTGATAGGTTTCAAGTTGCCCCTGTTACTTTTACCGAGCTTCTGTCCTTGGTGATTTGCTGTCAGGTGTTCTTGCTGATGGCTCTGAAGCTGCCTCCTCTGTTAAACATGCGTGTTGCAACCTCAGTGAGCCTATTTTTAAGGTTCTCTCATGGACCACATCCAGCTTCCTTTTAAAAGATCCATAATGTAGTAAAATTATTTATAAATGGACAACTGTTTACCATCTCTTTCTCCTGACTGATGGCTATTTCCTTATCATTGATATGTAAATGCCCAGAACTGATATTTCTCATATTTGTCAGAAAATAATCTGATGGAGTGTGTTCTAAAACAAACCAATAAATAGAAACACCAACAAAAGCAAAATATCATTTTGTTCATAGTTTATCCTGAATATTTTGGTAAACATTGTATTAGCCAAGAGAATCCTGTTGAGCATTCACTGTATCTCAGTGGTACTTACACATCTCTCCACGATGGGCTTGTTCCCTTCCCTGAGTTGCAGTGGATTTCCTGTGTTTCTGTTACAGGTGTCTGTGATACTTGGTACTGGAAAATGAGGCTGCTTGTTTTAAATAAGAAGTGAATTTGCATAGGTACTCAGAAATACTAAAGTATGCTGATGATAGTTGTAAGTTCTTTGGATCTTGATGAAGGTTTTAAAAATCATGTCAATAGGACTGCCAGTAGAAAGTGCCTGTGTGGAAAATACAGAAATATTTATTCACCTGATGACAGCTGAAAGGTTTAGGCAAATAGAAAGATAATAGGAGATTAGA
This sequence comes from Platysteira castanea, assembly GCA_013397175.1. NCBI lineage: Eukaryota > Metazoa > Chordata > Aves > Passeriformes > Platysteira > Platysteira castanea. The sequence goes on from VYXC01007869.1 coordinate 177,084, forward strand.
AGTGTTTAGAAGATAATAGTTTGTACTTCTATCATTTGAATACAGCTCCTGGCTGTCATTGTCAGAATATACTGGGTGTGCTTGCAGCATGTATCAGGAATTATTTCTTTTCTAGCCAAACCTAGGGTTTTTCAAATTGGACAGCTCTTCCATAGCAAGCTAACAAATCCTTGAAAGGCAGAGAAGTTACAACTCTACGTCTATTGTAAATGCTTGTTGTATCAGAGGTGAGGGACCCTTTTCATGAGTTAATCAAAAAGACCTATGCAAACAAGCAGAGGATTTTTTCTTCAGTCAGTCACTACAGTTACAGAGCCTGACATTGTTAGTGAACCTTCGTGGTCTCATAGGCTACTGCAAACTCTTGTGCGCCAGGCCCCTCTTAATAAAAACGTTGAGGCACTGGATACACAAATTCATAGCAGCTGTCACAGCTGGGCTGTGGTGAAGTTTGGTCAAGACCCTTTGAACTTTTTATTTCACACTAATCCCATTTAGTGTGATCAATATACGGACCTCCAGCTCCTAGGTCTGTTAATTAGGTGTCAAGTGTTGGGTTGGCCTGTGTCAGGCTGTAAAATACAAACACAGAAGAGACTATCAGTAGGGAAGTAAAGTGTTTATTGTCTGAATGTATAAGAGTGAGAAGTTGCCTTCCTAGCCTGAGATGTCCTTAGGGATGTTAAGGGTCTTTTGGTTCTCTCAGTAAGGTAATTCTATAGTTAAATGTGCATTTTACCAAAAATAGTAGTGCAGTTGGGGATTGCAGAATAATGTAAAAGTTCTGTTAATAATTTGATGCTGGAATACCTCATTGTCTACCTACCCCCTTGCCTTTTTCCCTGATAATAAATATACTTAATTGCTCTGGTGACTGTTTGTGTTGGGTTGCTCTAAGGTGGGAGTCCTTCCTTGTTTTGTGCGTGTACGTCTAAAACGAAGCTTTTTCTAGGACTTACCAATATTTATTTTAACTTGTGCTTTGTAGCATTCAAGGAATAGGCAGGATTACTTAGATCTTCATTTCCTCATCTCAGAGAATCTCAGGAGGTTTTTGAACTCCCCCATCTTTAGTTCTCTATCATTCAGGGAAGGGTAAATATGTAGAATGATATTTCAACTTTCATATGTTTTTGGGTTCTTTTATTTCCGTCTTTCAGTGACAGAAAGGACTGGGGAGTTGTGAGCAGCTTGTTTCATCTCCTTTGAAGAAAACCTAAAATTTATAATCCCAGATCAGACCTTTCCTATAACTCACGCAACTCATCCTGTTAACTGTTTTAATATATGGCACCGCTATTTCATTAAACAACATCCAGGAATAATTAGTTCAGCAACGATGCCTCGGAACAAAAGCCCTTGATTTCGTTTAACTTTATAAGTTGGTCTCTTTTGATCTGCAAGAACACATCTGGGGCCTTTAAGAAAGCAGAAAGAAAAATATTAAATGTTTAGTAAGGCTGTTGGTGAAGGTTTCAAAGCACAGTAACCCTTTGGTACCATGATGTAGCTCAGAGGCAAAAAAGTGTGAATTTCTTATTTCATAAGCTATCACATAGCACCTCTATATAGTAAATGTAGTTTTTGTTAGCTGATGACGACTCCATTTTGCCTTTACATCCAGTTTCATAAGAGGGAGTATCTCCATTTTTTCCCCAATTTTTTTCATCCGTTTTTCTAACCTCTTACCCCCATTTTCCCTTGGCTACATTTGAGTGAAGTAATCAGAATCATTACTGTAAACCTGACATTTTTTTACCAGGTATCTTTGCATTAGAATTTATTTTTGCTGCATCAAACTTTGCACTGTACTGCTTTGTTCCTTTAATAGCTTACTATTATTTGCCAAGGTGGTAGGGATAAATCCATTTGTTCTTTACTCTAGACTTAGCTGCTTAGATTTTGCAAATATCCTACAGTCCAGAGGATATAAATTTACTCGTCTAATCTTAATCACTGTTACTGACTCATAATAGAAAATTGCTTACCAGTTGAACTCTTTAAAATTTGCCACTAAAAAAATCCTGCCTCGAGGGAAAGCTATAAAGATTTTGTATGCCAATTGTTTTTTGTTTCATAAACTAAAAAGTATTGCGAAAAATACTTGTCTGATAGTAATTAATTCCTTTTGCTTTTCTTTTCCTAGCAGAGGTAGTCTTTGTTTTGATTGTAATTAGCAGAAGGAATTCACCACGAGTAGCACCGTATCATTTGATTTGTACTGTTGTGCGTGGTGTGTTTGCTTGTTTGCTGTATTGCACCCGAGTACTGCTGTATTTATATTCCAGGCGTTTCCTAGAAAATGTACAAATCATCACGATTAATGTTAACGTTTGCCAGAGCTAATGAAGCCTACCAGATCTCTCAGTAATTATTCATCACCTTTGTTTCATTTTGTATAAATCATGGCTTCTATTAACAAGCTTATTTTAGAGAAAGGACAGGGGAACTTTGTTCATGAGAAAGAAATGAGCAAAACAACTTTCTTCTCATTTCTTCCCTTGACCTGTCAAAATAGAAGTGAAAAGAGTTGAAAATACTATTTTTCATTCCAGGTTTTATTTTTAAATGCAGCTTTATGTTCGCTCTGTGTTTGTTTTCCTTAGTGAGACTTTAACTCCAAGGTTGTGACCCAATAATGACCTCCTTTTCCACTCTCAATTGCTTTTGACCTACTCCAATAAGTAAAAAGAAAAAACCCAACAGAAGGGTAACCAGATCACTGCTACCACACCAAGGAAACAGGCAGGCTTTGGGATGCTCTTCTTTAATCTCTCTATCCACAGAGCCTTCATTTTAATTTGCAAAATTGAACCCAGATCGAGAGCAGTAAAGCTTGAATACGGTAAATATTCATGCCTCAGTGATCTAGAGTGGCTCCATTACATTTCAGAGATTGGGAGAATTACCTTTTGGATTATGTATATTCATGGGCTGATTTTTATTTGAGATATAATATTACTCACATTGGGCTACATGTCGCATATTCTATCAAAACCAGCCTTCTCACAAAGCTCCAAATGTTCCTTACACGTAAAAGTTTTACTTCTTTTCCCTATAGTTTCCTCCCTTTTATGCTTTTCAAAGACTGGTAGTAAACAAATTTCTTTTAAAGAAGAAGGAAAAAAATGCCAGTAGAAATTCTTCTATAAAACCTTCAACCCTGTGTTTACTGTGATATATTCTTTTGCATGTGACTTTGAAGTCTTCAGATAAAAGTATTATTATTGTTCTAAACCTAAATCTATTTGGAAAAAATAATTCAGTTTGTTCCATTGGAAGAAGAAAATTCCAGACAGCCTTTCTTTAACCTATAATTTTGCATTAGTTTTGACTTTTTTTTTTCTTTGAAAAATGTTTTATTGAAATATTTTTGATAAGTTGCAGAAATTTTAATTGGAATGTAAATATTAAACTGCTTCTGTGTTGTGGTTTTACTATGGGTCTGACATTCTCTGCATAGATACTTGCTACCTAAACTCACTGGCATTATATTATGCTTTTCAAGTGCATACTTTGTCATCTGTAGTGATAGGTGGCCCAAGCAGTACCACTTAATTTAGGATACTTGACATCTTAATACTCCTTTTTTGTTACCAAAAAAAAACCCCTATGAGATATTTTAGTGATTTGGAGATGAAAGTATTATGGTAGGTGTCTGCCTTCTGCATCTTTCCACACATCCAGGGGGACTGTAGGGGTCTAGTCCCTACCTACCACACATTTGATGAGTATGGCTGTTAGGCTCTTTTGGCTTGAGGACTGAAATGGGATGTGGTCCTCTCCTGTGTGAAAAGATTCACCGAAATCTGCAAGAGGCAAAGCAGAGAGAAAATAGAAGTAAAAGGGGCTAAAAAAGTAAAATAAAAGGGGCTTGGTGCTCCTGCTGAGTGCCAGGCAGAGGTGAGGGGTGGGAGCCAACGAGTGTGTTAAGGACATGTTTTACTGGGAAATGCTGCAAGGGCAGATGGTGCTTGAGCAGCCCAATTGTCTTCTGGGGCAGAACACAGAGACAGGAAGAGTCAGGACTTGAGTGAGGTTTGGGCAACATCTCTCACAGCATCCTCGTGTGGCAGCTGGGGAGGAATGGGATGGATCCAGGGGATTCGGTGTGAGTTAAAAGTTGCCTGAAGTCGTTGAGTCTATTGGGAGCTTTGCTGTGGATGAGTAAAATTGCTTTGAAATTATAATAATTCTGAAAAATCAGCCTTTTGCTCTCAAAAACTGGACAGTGGGGGGTTTTTTCCTTGAGAATTTGGATTGTGACAAATGATGCAGTTGAGTTTATCTGCAGTGAAGCGTAATGCCATGTTATATCACAAGGGTGACAAGATTACTGGAGTTTACCAAATAAATACTCCAGTAAGATAGCCTACATGTAATACAGTGGGAATTTGATGGTTTACAGTAAATAATGAATTCTGGGCAGTTCAGTCATGAGAAGAAAATAAATAGAGGATAGTTTTTTTTATTCAGTGAGATTTGTCCAGCCCGTACATAGGATAGATTAGTTTCTGTTGAAAAAATTTGGGATTATATATTTAAAGGCTAGAGGAGACTGCTTAAGCACAGAAGGTCACTTAAGTTTACCTGCAAAATCTTAATGTTAACACTTGCCAATTTCTGATTTGTGATTGTCTGCATGAATATAGCATACATGTAATAGAAATTAAAATTACAGTATTAAAGCAGAGTAGCATAAGAGTAAGGTCATTGACCTGCTTCTTTATTTACTGGGTGCATAGTCATATTTTAGATGCTGAGAAAGGAAATAAGCCAAATGGATTTTCGTGTCTCCTTTTATATTGCTTTATTCCAGTGTTGCAGTGCAGGCTCTTCAGGCTATGGTGTTATTTTATCCAGAAGGAGGAATATATTAAATAAAACCTGATAGCATGTGTGTGGTGTTACATAAGCACCACAGTGGTCATATGGTGAATGCCCTTATAAACCTCACTTGAAAAAAATTAAGTTGAAAGAATCATTCGAGGTGAAATAATTTTTTTTCCAGATGCTATATTCCTTTCCCACATGGAGGTAAGTGAGGCCATGGAGAAATAATAGATCCTAGAAATATTCAAGGTCTTTCAGAAAATTGCTGCTGAGCCGCATGATCTTGCTGGAACCCACAAACTTGAAATTATTTCTGATTCTTTGAGGTTTTGACTTTTTGTGGCTGGTCCTAGCTGCTTTTGTGATGTTGGCTCATCACCTGAGCAGTGGGAAAAGTTTGCATTGTGTGATTTGCTGTTCTATGATGTGTTATTGACAGCTCCTGTATTACTGACACCTCCTGTTTTATCTACACTTTATGCTGTTTTGAAATCCTGGTTAAAGTTTTCTTACTCACAAGTTATGACATGAACCACAAAGGCATCTCAGAGAATCTAGAAAATACTTGGTACATTATTTGTTAAAATAAAAGATTTTTTAAATATATATTTGGATAGAGGATGTGACTTTTTATTTCTGATGGCTCATTGTTGCTCTCTTGTGCCTTCACAGCCCGTACATCCTTTTAATGCTTTTGAGCAGGAGTGGTTTGCCAGCTTCACTAAATACATGGCTGCTTGCTCATCTATGGGATTTGGCTTTGCCATCCCTCATAAAGCAAAGAATTCAACATTCTTCATGTTTAGAAGAGAATTTGTAACAAGATCTGCTTGCATGTAGGGAGCAGCTTTATGTCTGAATTGGAGCTTTGCTTTGTTTCAGTTGATGCGCTTAAACACAGGCTGACTGAAAACTAAAAGTTATGATAGCCTTTCAGACAAGAGGCCAGTGTAGTTTGGTACCTTCTGACCACTAAGAGAGGACACTGTAAGAGAGAAGATGAGGTACTTTATTCTTTACTTGAATTTCTAGTAGATCAATAGGGAGGAAGGAAGTTCTTGCTTTCAAAAGCAGCAGGTATGGGTTGCATTTTGGTCATGGAGCTGGGCGTTTGCTGCTCCCCTTCTGCTTATAAAAGATGCACTTCTGGATGATACTGAGGTGGTGTTTGATGTATTTGGCACTTTGCTACAATGTATGGCCAGCTTATACTTCTCAAGAGTTTTTTCTTGCTAGGGTGCTGATTCAGGCAGGCTTGCACTTGGTGTACTTTTAAACCTCAGGGCTGAAATGGTGCTTTCTGAATTTCAGTTTATTTTTGGATGTAAGTTTAAAGATGCAGCTCTTAGCGACTGGGCTCTGAAGTGTGATTTTTATTTTCAAACTTGTTGGAGTCCTCAATATTTGAAGTGGGGTCTTTTTTTATAATGCATATGCAGTAGTCCTTTTATAAATACTGCACTCATGATCAGTATTTTCTCTAACACATTATTGGGACTAATTATTTTAACTGCAGTTTCTCATCAGCATTACAGGGAAGCATGGTTGGTCTATCTCATATCAGAAAGATGCACTCAGCATTGAGAGGCAGCAGGATGGCTAGGTTTTTATCTAAAGAAGCTATGAGCAATGGCATATGGCTGATAACCTAATGGAAGTTGGATAAATAAAGGAAAAAAAAGTCTGACATATCAGTGCAAAAAGTCATTAGTGGACTTCTTCTGTATCCTGTTTTCTATTAGTCTGTAGTAAACTGCTTTGAAAATCTTAGTGGGCTTTTCCTTTGGTCTTAAAATAACGGGTTCTCTTATATTGGATACATTTGTTTATCTCAGGGGCTGAACTGTTTGGGTGCTTTTGATTTCTGTTTTGCATTTTTCAATCTGCATTTGAGCACAAACTTCTTTCTCACCCTTTTTATGGCTCTTCACATAATGCTTTAGGAACATTAATATGATTATACAAATTAAAATTTTAAAAGGGAAGCAAATCTCTACAAATGATGTACGATTTCAGCATGAGGCTCTTGATTTCTATATTGACATATAATCAATTCCCCCGTGCCACAAGAAAACAAAATGTGAGTTAATTTCTTAGCAAAGTTTGTGGCAAGTTTTGTAATGGTATCCAAGTTCTTCATGTTTACCTACACGGTTCACATGCAGTAAAGCCTGTCACTTTAAAGTTGCACTCAATAGTGTTCACTTTCTGTGTCTGAAGACCTATTTTTCCCACTTGGAGTAGACTGCTAAAATGGCCCTTGTGCAATTTTCATGGACAATATAAGATAGAAGTTGTTTTCCAGAGAGAAGTTAGAGCACTAAAATGGGGTGCTTGAAATAAATGCAAAGAAATGCCAAAGATATTTGTCACAGCTGGTCTTGGTTACAAATTCCTGTTGCTCAGGACAGTGCTCTGAAGTATTTTACCTCATTCTGGTGGTAGAGGGGTGGACTGAGTGATCCAGCCCCAACTCCCTGCTTGAAAAATCCATTGCTGTAAAGCTAAAGAAAATACGTGAAAGCTTAGAACTGTTACAGCTTGTAGGGATCCCTTACATAGGGAAACCAGATATGTGTAAGAGAAAAAAATCTAATACTGGGGGTCAGTTGCATCCTTTTCAGTGCTTCTGGGTTTGTATTTTAAAGGCCAGACAAAACAAAGATGAATTTTACTTATGTACTTGAGCCTCTTGAAGAAAAACCCTACATTTGGAGTATTTTAAACCATGGGCAAATGTCTCTGTCAGTCGGGGTCAGAGTGAAATGGAATGAAATACTGTACTGATGTTCATGGTCTGCTCAGAAAACAGGAAATCAGTGATTTAAAGCTACTCTGGCCCTTGTTATTTGATCCAGTGGGTGCAGACCAACTCCCTGATTCACTTCTCTGCTGGTTCCATGTCTGACCTTCTGAAGGAGATGCAACTCCAACTCACTTTGGGTGATCTAATCCACCCCCAGTCACCCTCTGGAATTGTTCTGGTCAGATTCAAATTCCTACAAACATTATGCTCTTGGAACAAAGGTTATGGTCAGTTAAGATATTGTGCTGTGTGCTCCTTTGGCAATTCTGGTACTGAGAACGGGAGGGGAGAAAAGGAATGGGCTTGAATGTGTTCTTTCTCTGATAGGTCTATGGAAACTTCAGATACAATAATAGATGCTAATTAGAACAAAGATAGATGGGCTTAAATATATATATTTAATATATTAAAATATTTATGTATATAAATTATTTTATATATCTATATATATATTTGTATATTAAATAATCTGCAGGGTCCTGGATAGATCAGCATGAAGTGGTGATTCTCAGTAGGTTGAGTGATGCAGTGTCATTTTCTCCTCGTGTCTGAGGACAAACAGACCTGTCTGAAAGTCAGACCCAGCTATGCTGAAATCAGGTGATTCTTAGAGCTTGGGGTGAGCACAGCCAGGATCTGCAGGGCTTCCCTCCTGGGAGAGAGCTGGGGGCAGCACAGATAACCTGCTTTAGTTGGCGAGGGGATGGGGTG
>VYXC01007869.1:186258-255814 GCA_013397175.1 Platysteira castanea
CTTTACATGATTCTGCAAATTTTCAGGGTGTTTTAAATTAGGATAATGTTTTCTGAAAGAATTAGTCAGGATCCAAACTGCTCTTAATCTGGCATTTGAAACTGTGAAGACCATGAGCAAATGTATTAACAGGAGCCTCATTCAACACTGGAAAATACTTCTGTGACCATTCTCCACTGCAACGTTTATCTTACACATAGGAATTACAGCAAACTTTTTGTCACGGGAAGTGATGCTTTCCAACTGTATATTGCTTAATGTAGTTTAACACTGAGGAATGTGGCAGAACACAGCTTATATTCTGATACAAGCCAGCTCTCTATGCCATGGTTGAGAACTGCAAATCACAATGAAAAAAGGTTAATCATGTGAAGTGAATATTTCAAAAGTACTTGTTCATTCTCCTTCTGGTGAGTGTTTATGGGCTGCATGTCAGATGCATCAATCCTAATCATTTGAGTTAATTTAAGAGGAGAGAGTAGGCATAACACTGAGGAGAGTTTCATGGATGCCTAATTAAAAACCAAGATGTGTTCTGAGTATATGGACACAATTGTGTTTTCTAAGCACATTTTTTATTCTTAAATGTTATCTAAATTCTCTTAAAGATATTTCAGATTATTATATGTAGACTATTTCTGTAATACTTTCATTCATCTGTTTAGGTGGGTAATTTCTAAAAAATAATATTATAAACTGGAATACTAATAATAAAGTCTTTGTGACTGCATTTAAAATAGAAAACTAGACAGATCTCTTGTGCATGTTCTGGTTCCAGTTTGGTTTTGAGTGACAATGCTGGTAGATTCCTTAATTCTTGCCAATTTATTGACCCCATCCATGGCTGTAGAAGAGGAAAGATTTACTGCCAATATTGTCACATGTGAAATCACAGAAGTCTCAAAATGGTTTGGGCTGGTACTTTTCATATGGCAGTTTCATTCTTGTAGTGCTTGTAAAGTCTCTGAAACACGTTTAGAAAACCTTGGTGTTTTTATGTTTTATTTTTCTTCTTAAAGTCCTTAAACATTACTTGTATCGCCATTGTTGCAATTATAACAATGATTGAAACTGGAGAAGGAGGGGTAGTGGATGAAAGAAGGAAGGGTTTGGGAGAGGTTTGATTCAAGCCCCTGTACTTCCAGCCTTTAAAAATACAATCTTGGAAGTCAGTAGAAAGCTGGAGGTAAGTGCTAAATTGTTCCTTTCCATATGGATAGTGCTGCCGAGGAGGTTTACCTAAAGGGGTAATGAATATATATATTTGAGTACAAAAATGCTTGAAACTGAATCTACCAGGTATTTCAATGGCCTTTTAAGTCTGTTTTGACATTAGTTAATATCTTGACAAACTATTTTGATTCAGGCTTTTTAGTGAGGGTCTTTTACATGAACATACCTCTTGATCTCCTTTCTCATACTATTTTGTGGATTCTTCAAGAATTCACAGGCACTGATGTGGAATTTGATTTGAAAAATGTTGTAATAATAACATTATAATCTGTAAAAGGGTGTTTCTTTTGGTTTTGGTTAGCAGCCAGGGGCTCAGGGAACCCAGCAATTTTTGTAGTGGTGAAGCTCATGGGTATTGTTAGTTGTATAATTAGGATTTCCAAAATGAATACAAGATTTTTGTTGTTTTCCAGAAGGCATGTAGCTGCTAGATTTTTTTTTCTCTCCTTTTTTTTTTTTAAATAGCTTTCTGTATATTGCCTGTGACCATTTTTTGCTGACTTATTTGGAGCACTCTTTATATTTCAGCTACTGAAGGTTTTAGTTCAGCCAATAGACTTTTCATCTGCTCTTCTATTTTGATCTAAGTTTCTGCAATTTGTTCCCCTCTGAGTCTGGTGGTGTTGGGAATAGGCATAGACAGATTATCTGGAGCCAAGTGAGATGTCCTCCATACAGGGCAGCAGGCTTTGTAGAAAAGGAGAAGGTGAAAAACATACTTTTGTTTCCACTTATGCATTGCAGCTAAGATGCAGAAGAAAAGCTGATGTTTTCAGTATTATGAATTACTGAGTAAATAGCTCTGTGATTAAAATGATTACGTTCCCTAGACTGTTCTGAATTGTCCAACCTAAACTGTGCTCTGAAGCTGTGTGACATCTGATGAAGTCCAGCTCTGCCGAGTCCAGTCCTTTGGTTTGGAATTCTCTTCATCAGTGCTTGCATATTTTGTTATTTTACTTTCAGGAGTTAGAAGATAAATGGGTGGGCTAGGATTAGAAGATGGGCTACAAAAGGACATGCAGTGGTTGGAGATTGATTTGAGAACAGTTCTAGCTAAGTAAGAAAGTAAAGGCTTGAATACTAGGACTTGCACAGTAGCATTTGGCATTAACCTTTTTGGTAGCTGTAGAACTGATGCTAAGTAAAGGGAGATGGAAGAAGAAACTATATTGAGAGTTGAGATCTGTCCTAGCAATGTTGTTGTTCTATACACTTACAGTATAATCTATTTTATGTAGGTAAAAGCATACTAAAAAAGTTATGTCTGGAGTTGAACATTCTCATGGAGAGTTCAGTTCTTTGATCTGAATGCTGAGGTCTCAGCCCTTCAAAAATGCTCTGTATAACTTTCCTGTAGTAAGGACTTCTGTCCAAGTAAATAATATTTATTTAGGAGATAAATATTTTTTTACATTGCCAGAGATATCATTTCAGTATTAAAAGCTATCTCATATAGGCACTTGAAGCAGAGTGGTTACCCATCCAAGCATCCAGCATTAGCATAAATGCAACAGGTGGCACCATAAATATATTACCAGAAAAAATTTCTGGTTACATGCAACTTCAGGGGATAGGGATAATTATTAAGGGTGATGGTTTGCTGAACTGGAGAAGAAAAAAGCCAAAATGAATCCTTGTTAAACTAAACCGGTTTAGTCTGAGCAAGCTGAGCCTAGACTGATCTTTAAAAGCTTATTTCATTCTTGTCCTTTTCTTGAAATAAGTAATACAGTAGCAAGCTCTTTAAGGTCAAAGTTTGATAGCATCTGGGAAATTTTAGTATAATTAGTGTTTGATGCTTCACTTTCCCTACAATATTCCTGAGATATGGAGTCCCACATTTTAGTGACAGCAATGCTGGCTATATATTTATGAACATTTAAATCTTCCTAAGAAAGCCTTGAGGATTTTCTTTTTTAGTGTATGGAATACTATAGACTAGGAGAGGGTAGGCCTTTGTATTACTAATTATTTTGCAGGGATGGTTCATAAGAGTTCATCATGCTTGGTGCTGTGCAAATACATTACAAGATTTTTTTGCTCTGAACATTTTGCAGTTTAATTCAAACATGTCAAAGAAGTGTGTGAAAGGATTTTCCTGGAAGGGGTGGGAAAGCAGGCACATAGGTGCATGAGTGGGTATTGTAGTGCTGAACTTTTGATGCTGCAGATGCTTGAGGGAGTGTATTTAAGCTATTCCACAGTGTGGGTATATCTGATTATTTGCAGATAGTATTGTGGGTACTGCAGCACAGATGATGTAAATATCAGCATAATTGTGGTCATGATAATCTTCCAGTCTCATGAACAGAAGAAGAATAAGGCAGGGGATGCAAATATGTGGTAACCTTAAATGATGGAGTTCTCAGTCTGTTGGCTTTCTACTTCTTGAGTTGTGGACTCTCTTAGGAGGTCAGTCAACTTACAAGACAGCAGGGTGTCATATGTGGCTGATACATCACAATATAAGCACCTATCATGTGACATAAGCATGTATGATGCACTTGTGCAATTAATTGTTTCATTCTTTTTGTTCCCCTTTCATCCATAGGTGACAAAGAAGGTCAAGTCCATGCAGATGTTCCATACTCCTGTGACTTATGCAATGCAGGGTGACAGAGTAGGTGTCTGTGTGACCCAGTTTGATCCCAAACTGCTGGAACGAGGCCTGATTTGCACCCCAGATTCACTTCACACCATCCACGCTGCCATAATTTCCTTGAAGAAAATCCAGTATTTTCGAGGAGCTCTTCAGACTAAGGCCAAGTTTCACATCACAGTCGGTCATGAAACAGTTATGGGAAGAGTGATGTTTTTCAGTCCAGCCCCTGCTGACTTCAATGAAGAAATTCAAGAAAATGTTTTTGATTTTGAAAAAGATTATCTTTATCAAGAGGAATATTTGTCCAAGGACTCAGCTTCTTCAGAGGAGAACAAAGAAAATGACCAGGCAGAAGTCCAGCTCCCAAAACAACAATGGGCTTTGCTGGAGTTTGAAAAACCAGTCACTTGTCCTAAGCTGTGCCTTGTGATCGGCTCTAAGCTGGATACAGATATTCATGCCAATACCTGCAGGCTGGCATTCCATGGGGTACTGCTCCAAGGCATGGAAGACAAGAACTACACAGAGAGTTTCCTTCCAAAGCTGAAAGTGTACAAACAGAAGCACAAAGAAGGACAAGTGGAAAGGGTAAGCTGTCTCTCTAATGCTCTACATGGGAACTGGAAATATTTGTCCTGTGTAAGTACATATGTTGGTGGGCAATAGAATTGTAACTGCTATGTTCCAGAGCCTTTACACAGGTTTTTCTAATGTTTGTATACCCAGTGTATTACATCTGGTCTACTTGCAAACAGAAATCACTGTTTAAAGGACTGGTTTATTCAGTGCAATGCAGTGTTGAGTAATTTGAGGCTGGTTTTTCGCTGATCCTTTTGAAGTCTGTTCAGTGTGTTCCTCTCAGAGACCGGCTTTGTGCACCTTCCTAAGTGACAAAACTTCCAGCTTTCCACTGACATATTTTACAGAGTCTGCAGTACATTGAAAATGTAAAGACAGTAGAAAACAGATTAAATTTGATTTTATTAAATAACACAAAGAACACAAGTGATTATCTTTTTGTATTTTTACATTTTAATAAGTAAGAGCATTTATTTTAGTAGGCAAAAAAAAGCAATTTCCTACAGGACGCCTTACAAGTGATAGCGTGTTGAAGTTGGCATCAGGTTCATGACACGGAGAACTTAAGCTGTGCCTAAGGCACGTTGTTGCTATGTCACACGGGTAGTAATCATCATCATCATCAGCTATAGTGCTTGAATTTGACCCATCTCAGTGTGGCAGAAAACAGAGGTGCTTTCTGGAGGAGTTAGCTACAGTGAAAGTTGAAGGGGATTTGTTTGTACTCTGCCATCAGTATGGAGAGATGCGCTCTCTGTGGTGGTTTGGTGTTACATTGCTGGCATAGGTTTGGCCTTGGTGGTGGTTACCTAGCTTCAGTCAACAGTGGAGAATCACTTGTTTATACATTGCATAGTGGAATTTTTCATGATGAATGGTTTAGGTGGAGATGTACAGTACATAAATAACTTAGTTGTTTACCCCTAATGAACAGAGTTGATGCAAACTTCAGCATTTGTTTACTTGATGTATTGGTATGATAGGTGATCTATTAAATATTGGGCAAAGAACTCTTTTAGGGTTTTTTTCCTCACTCAAACTTCATTGTTTGAAGAAAATGTTTAGCATTCTTCTTTTAAAAATTCTGTAAAGCTGAGTTGAGGATTGCACAATATCTCTGCTTAATTTGCTGTAGAAGACTAAACACTTGGCATATGATACCATGTTTGCAATGTATAATGCAGACTTCTTGAATATTGTTTGTTTGCTTTACTAATTTAATAGAAGGAAGATCCCTGCTAGGGCATGATTAGTGAGGTTCTTCAAAATGCCTCACTGAATTAATTGATCAAATAGCCAATTCATATTTCTTCTTTTTTTTTCCCTGAGATTTCTATTGCATTTTTAGCTCTTAAAAAAAAACCAAAAAAACAAAACAATCAGAAAATAAGAGTTTCTCCTTTGAAATTCCACTACTGATTTTGGAGGCCTTTTATTTCAAAGGAATGACAGACCTGTGATGTTGTTGGTTTTTTGGATGCCAGTTTTGTCACTAGGAAGAGAGGTAGTTAGGAGGATGATGTCTGTAGCTTTCTGAAAATTTTATCTTTATTTATATGAGTTATCTGAAACACCCAAAATGCGCAGTCACTCTTCACAGTTTGGGTAGCAGGTGGATTCTCCTTTGTTCGACATGTCCAGCTGCCTTTCTCTCTGGCTGATGGAGATACTGAATTAGAACTAAGAGTCCATAGTGTTCTGAGCTCCAAGCTGCAGAGAAGCTCTACATCAAATTCTCTCTGAAGCTCTAGATCAAGTCTGTCATTCTTCTCATGCTCTGGAGCTTTCTGAACTCAGGAAACATTTGCCTTTATCTTGGCTAAAGATTGACTCACTCGTGTGTGGCCTGTGCTGCCAGGATCCAGTGAGACCTGGCTTAAAATAAGAATGGCAACAGAAGTTTGTGTGAGCCATGGAGGCAGATGCTTTTCTCTAACTGAGGTGAACTGGCCTCACATTTTTTACTTTTGCTCCCAATACATGGCACTGATCTATGGCACTTGAAAACTTGCAGCATACCAACTGTGTGAGTTATCTGATGGGATTAACAGTTTGCTGTTAGCCCTGGTCATACAATTTTAATTGTTTTTATTTAGTGTTATTTTCAAACTGTTTGCCAGTTTATATATTCTGCTCTTGATTTTACTGTTAAATAATGGAATAACATTAATCAATTACACATACTTTATTTTCTGGCCAAAAAAATAACCAATGAACATGGGTTATTTAATATTTGACCAACAGAGTAATTTATTAGGCTATGGTAGTGACCTGTTTTATCTTTCTGTGCCTTTAAAATGTAGATCAGGGAGGTTTATTATTTTACCCTGCCTTTGTCACACAGCGTGCCCTATATGTGTGCTTTGATCACTGTGTGTATGGATACTAATTGGTCCTGTAAAGGGACAATTGCCATCGAGGAGTTTCTGCAGCTTTGTTTGCACCCAGATTCTGCCTTCTGTGGTACTGCAGATACTTGGGGCTGACTTTCTCCCTGATGCATGCTGAAGGGATGATGGAACGAATAACGTAAGAAAGGCTCATGGTGTAAAGTCCCAGGAGTACTCAGGGACTTGGAAGTGTTGGTGGGAAGAGGATCGTGCCAGGTATAAAGGGCCTGCTGGGGAAGTGCTCACAGCCGAGGTAGCTGCCGGTTAAGTCTGTACTTTGTAGAGCACAGCAGCAGGAACAATTGGGTGGTACAGAGACTTATTTTAGTACACAAAGTCACCAGCTAATAGAAAATCTGAATCAGCTGGTCCCACCCTGCTGCTGATGGATGGCTGGAGATTAGGATCGCTGTATTTAGGGTGTCTATTCTTGGCACTGATACAGGAAAATTTCTTTCTCTGTTGAGCAAGGAAGCTCCCCCCTCCTCACCTTCCCTGGGGAGGCATAAAATAATAATAATAATAATTAAAAAATACATGTTACCTTCACAAGAAGTGAACTTTTCCTTCAGAGAATACTGCTGGGGAAAATTAGCTTCATAGCTTCCTGAAAGGCTGGGAGAGAGGGAGGCAGGGGCATGTAACGTCCGCCTTCCCAGGTTCGGGATAGAAACATGCTCCCATAGCTGGGATGCAGTGGAATTCAATAGTGCCCATTTGTAAAACATTGCTGCTAATCTGATGTGGGGTCTCCCAAGCCCCCCTGCTTGCTGCTGGAATTAAAATAAATTCCCTGCAGTTTAACTACCAGTTTACCCAGGAGAAATCAGGCATTTATGGTTTTCCTTTTTGTTCCTATTCTGATTACTTTCAGAGCACTGATGGAATAGCAAGAACTGTAAATTCATTAAGTTTCAGCATTACAGTATTTTTCTTGTGTGCCTCTTGTGCATGGCACCCTTCTGGATTGTAAGGTTAATTTTTTTTTTTAATAAAACAAGAATATTTGTTCTCCAGCATTTTTTATCTTTCTACAAGAAAGTGTGATGTTTTTCCTGTTTCACATAGAAATCAAATCCATGGAAAATATGGCATTTACTACACCATATTTTAAAGTAAAAAATCATACTTAAGCTAGCAAGCAGTCTTCAAGTAGTACATTTTACTGAAATCTCATGCCTAAGCTTCCTATTTTTTCTCATCTGCTGAAGTGACGGAAAATGTTCTACAAAAATTCAAGTACCCTGTCATTGCATTTTTTTGTGCTCACTTTTCCCTTTTGGTATCTTACTTTCCTAATGCTGAGATGGAGTGGAGCACTGGGAGAGAAAGACTCAAACTTGACTGCTGTTGTTCATCAAAATCTTTGCGTTTACCTGTCTGCAGTGCATCCTTGCTTATTTATCTCCTGATTTTTTAGGGGGGAAGGAAGGTAAAGAGGAGTATGTATTACTGTGGTATATGGCAAATTAGTGTATGAGAAGTTAGTGTTATCTGAGGTGCTGGGATTGCATCTTGATTATGAAAAAGCTGCATGATTCTACTGCAGTAATGGTTTTTATCTGGTATTGTATCATTTGATATTTTTGAGCTGTTATGGAAATGTGTGAATGCTGTGTTTTGCTTTAGACCGGGAGGGGGTGAGGTGGGGTGGGTTTATGTTAAAGTAAATATGGTAAGTTTTAAGGAAAATCAAGATATGCTATTCCATCAGAACTAAGAGGACAGTGGCAGAGGTTTGTATTTGCTTAACTTGATGGTTTCAAAAACAGTATGAAATACTAGTCCAGCTTTCTCTTGCAGAGAGGACTTGAGAGAGGGGAGAAGTTCAGTGGGAGGAAGTTTCTGCCGAGAGCATCTTTCTGGTGTGGTTATGTGGAGGCAGAGACTGTCGCCCTCTGGATGCTTTATTTTTGCAAACCCTTGGCTGCCTGACAAATGTGCTTTCAGTAGGAGAAAGCTAGGCTGGCAACAAGTGGCTCGTACTGATAAAAAGGTAAAAGAGAGTGCTATTGTGAACACCAGTGTGGCTCTAAGGAGTGTGATGTGGGTTTCTTGGGGGAAAAAAAGGGCAAATGAGTGTGAAGGAGGTTTTGTCCCTCTGATTTGGCATTCAGTGCTGGCGGTGGGTGTGGGCTTGCTGAACTGCAGCAGAACAGCAGCTCCTGGAGCTGGAGACAAATTACAAAGATAAACAGCAACTGTTGTCCTTGGTCTTGTTTTTCTGGAGACAGGCTGCTCGCTGTGCAGCTCTTTACAGTTCTGTGGGCAAAGAGACTTGTATTAATCCTAACATCATCTCTGAAATACCTTCTTTGAATTTAACTTCTGTGCAGCATTGCAGGTTAATTCCAGTCTGACTCATGAAGCAGTTTCTCAGTTCCCGGGATAAATCCTTTATATTTGTCACATTATTTGCTCTTTAGCTTCCATGAACATACAGGTTGAGTGCAGAGAGTTTCAACTGAAAGGTGAACCGTAGGCGTGCATCATGCTTTCCTGTATGACTCAGATATTCTGCCTGTTTTGAAAATGTTTGGACAGGCAGGATTTATCTTAGGATGGTTTCCACAGGGTCCTATTGTCAAGGGTACTCGTAAATCAGTAGCTCTGTGGCAGAAACAAAAGGAGAAGGAAAACTCTGCCTTGCACAGTGTGAGCTGCACCTTCTACACTTTCAGGCTTGTAGTGAAAAATACACACGTGTTGGCTGGAATGGTTTCCCATTTTAGGTGCAGCAGAAAGTTTTCCTATCAGAATGGGCTTGTCGTTTCTAAAGATACTTTATCTGTGTTCCTCTGACAATTAGAAGAATTAATTCTCTCTATTTCAAAGTTTTTAATGTATCTTTATCATTATTTGCCTTGCTCTTAGGCTTTACTTGATGGTAATCTTGGTGCATGATGTCCTGGTTTTGTTCATAGCCACTCTGTTCACAGGTTTTGTGGGTTGCTGGATGGTGAGTTTTCTTGTCGTACTCATTCTCTGGGGGACTGAGGCCATCATGTAGCCAGCATGCTTAGTTTCTAGGGATGCTTGTTGCTTAATAACCACATGTTACTAATTGTTTGAATATTGGTTTGATCTAAGTGTCCCCGAGGAGAAGCACATTGTTGCAAGAACAAGATGTGAAAGCAGGGTAAGTTATCAAGATCTTTATCAGTGCATCTCTCCTGAAGCCTGAACGGAAGAGAGGAAGCTTATCTTTCAGCATCTTTTAAAAGTGTTGGGTTTTTTCCTCTTCTTACAGCAGGATAGGAAGAGCTTTGTCAGAGCAAGTGCATTACCTGAGTGGTCAAAGGAAGGTCTTTGTCACCATCACTTCACAAATCTTTTTGGCCTTTCAGAAGAAGGATGGGATGTTGTGGAGATGAGTACCAGTAAGCATCTGCAGGAACTGTGACAAAATGGTATTAAATTTATTGATGACCAGCAGTGAACCAGACTGTCCTTGGGGAACTAGACATTTTCAAAAGCAGTTTTGAAAATGGTGGGTTTTTAAAAACTATGAGCCATATTTTGTCTTCTAATTCCTTATGGCTTTTTATGAATGGAAACAGCAACATTTAGTTACTGAGCACATGCCAAGTTTGTAGTAGCTCAGCCACACACTTAACCAGACTGCTGAAGGAGGGTGCAAAGGAGGGAAAATGAACTTGCCCATGAGTGAATAGGAACATCTGATGTGATTCATTTAAGGGATGTGACCAGTTCTGTGGACGTTACCTTTGCTTGGGGAGGCGGTAGGTTAATGTGAGAGTACCAGAGTATTCCTGTCTGGAAACATTCCTGAGTGGTGGATCATGTACAAGCAATACCAGTACTTTTTTCATTGAATCCTTTCCAGATGCCCGTAATGCTAGAATTTGTTTTACAGAGTTGTGCCTATAGACGGTTTTTAAAACATGTGTGACTGAAAATACTGCTCCTTGAATTTTCTGTTGCGTGGTTGCATTGTGCTGCTATAAATGAAGAGAATTAAATTTTACCTTCTTGGATAGTTAGATTCTTCCATCTAATGTATATCTAGGTAGAGAATGTTGCATCTGCTATTTTCTTATAGTGACAGTGCAGTGCCAGGGGCATAGCAAGTAAAACCCTGCATCAGCTGGGTGACGATGCTCTCTGGGTGACTGAGGTGCGCTGTGCAGGCTGATGCGGCACAAAGTGAGTAACAAGGCTGAACTGTGAAATCTGACTGAGTGCTGCCTGCAGGCACAAGCAGTGACCTGGGCTGTCTGCAGAACTCTGTGACTCTAGCTGGGACAAGTGGTGGATGTCACTCCATCATCTACTGTAAACATTCAGACGCCACAATTAATATTTTTCCCGCTTTGAAGTCTGAACATGAGTTTGTTTGGTTCTGCTTGGCTGCTGATGGTATGCTAAATACAGTAATAATACAGAGATGAAGGCAATCAGGTGAATAAAAGTGCACAGCTTTACTGGTGAACTAGATTCACTAGTTAAAATGCACTGTTAAATAGGAATATAAAAGATGCATTTATTTATTGGCTCTTGTTTAGTTTTTTAGTAGCCTTGTGGGGGAAGGAGGCAGGGAGAGCTTACTGCCCATTAAAAACAAATACCATTTCTGCTAAACACTGCTGAGAAAGGAAACGTCAGTAAACATCACCATCCTTAACTCAGCATATGGATTAACAGAGTACAATAAATTTGTCATAGAAGCATATCAGGTAAGTTGCAGCATCTGCTTTCTTACCCATAGGAAAAAAATGTTTTGTGCACTCACTAGCAAAAGAATGGCTTGCTCCATGTGACTGGGTAGTAGAATTTTGCAAGGTTTGAGTAACACCTATGGTTACTATTTATATTATTAAATTTAAAATGCAGACACGCTTTTGAGTCTTGCAAGTGTGTGGACAGCTGGTCTTGATTTTTCTGAGGTTGTGTAAGAGTCACCTGTGGAGGAATCAGTTTGTCAGCAAGGCAACCGATACACCATTTTATTTATTGGATACAAAAATAAATTAAGAATGTTACTTAGGTTGCAAAATCAAGAACTTGAAAGTTAGGAAATACCAGATTTACAGTTGCCTATGCAACATTAATTCTGTTCCCCTGTGCCTCTACCCTGTGCACTTAATAAGGCAAGGTTCCTCTGAAATTTTTTTGGATGTGGTCATGTAAAGACTATATCATGGGGCATATCAAAGAGGAACAGGGATAAGGTTGTATGGACATCTGGCATTTCTTAACTTCTTAAGTGCCCAATTCTGCAACTTACATTTATATAAAACCTAAGTTATTTAATTTCCTAGGTATTTTTAAAGTAAAAAGATAAAGTAAAACTAAACCTCCATATTGCTGAAGCATAGCCATGCTTTTACTGTACACCTTCATTGGGGCTGGATTTGCAAATATCCGACTGTGTAGCAGAGGCTTCTGTTGCTTGATAGCACAAGCCTTGTTAGCCAAATGGCAGAAGGAAGCTGTTACCCAATAGAGGTGGTGGCTTTGGGCAGCAGATCCAACACTTGAGTTTGAGATCCTTAGGGGAGGGGACAGACTCAGGATATTTGTATGTCTGTGCTGTGTCTTGAGAGGGGAATGCAAGTCTGTCAAGAGTCAGCTATCTCCTCTTCCTCAGCATCAGTTGCTCCAGGCAGCTCTTTCCAGGCCTGTCCTGTCCTTGTTGCCTGCTTAATTTCCGGTGTGGATTTTGTAAGCCTGTGCTCTTTTTTACCCCTGCCCTCCTCAATCTATTTGTGGACAGTTTCCTTCAGAAAGAAATTTAACTT
Organism: Platysteira castanea; assembly: GCA_013397175.1. NCBI lineage: Eukaryota > Metazoa > Chordata > Aves > Passeriformes > Platysteira > Platysteira castanea. The sequence goes on from VYXC01007869.1 coordinate 198,828, forward strand.
ATTGTCACTATACCTGACCTCCTGCTATGTGCAAGGTCTATGCAATGTTCCAAATGAAACTTGCCATGTCCCACTGACGCCTCCTTTTGGATGTTTAGGAACTAAGAATCTGAGATCACCACAGTTAAAATACTTTAAAATAGTGAAGAAATTGCCTGTGTGTGTTATTAAGTCATGGTGGTACCACCAGAGTCCTCCTGGCTGCTCAGAACCTTCTCCAGGAAGAGGAGCCCTCTTCAGCTTGGCAGTCCTCTCTGTGTTGTGCTTACAAAGCCAGGTCAAGACCTGTACATACCATCTTGTCTACAGAACAGCCTGTTTCTTGTTTTTTTTTCTTGGATAGTAAGCATCACAGGGTTTTTAATCTGTGTAGCAAGCCAGGGCTGGCTGGTCTGGAGATGGAGGGTGTAGGATGTAGTAACACTCTTGAGCCTCCTCTTTTCCATATCTGTTGATGTTGCTTTTCCCACATAACGGGAACACAGCATAGATTAATAAAAAATGAAATCATGACATGAAGCAGTTTCTTCTTACTTGGTAAAACTAATGTGTTCATTCAGACTATGTCAGCAGTTCTGTGCCTGTGTTTGTTTTGGGATTCAACCCTTCTAAGCTTTAAATAAACGTGAAGGAAACTTGCACTGTCAAGGTGTTGGTACCCTGTATGTGCCTGGAGAATGCTGTTGGGAAGGTACAGAGCTTTTAGGACATAAAGCGGCCTGGTTGGGCACCTCTCACTCACTGTCCTGACTCAGTACTCATCACTCCTTTTTTTTTGCTGCCGTGCAAGGTTTTACCAGGCTCTAGTGGTGGCACAATGCTCAGCAAAGAGAAGGGGACTTCATGGCTGCTTGTTAAATATTCCCAAACACAATTGTCCCTTTACTCAGAAAGGCAGAGAAAGGAAAATGTTTCTTGGATACAAGAAACATAGGCTGGTGAGAGATGGGACAAACATCTGAAAACGAAGTTAATGGATATGTGGAGATGTTGATGGGATGGCTTCTATTAAAACAGCAGTAATGAGACATGAAGCTGAAGGCTTCTAGTGCTGGAGGGAGTTGCAGAAAGAAAAGTCTTTATGCTGCTGTAAGTAAGCTCTTGAGGAAAAGCTGTGGCTGACCAAATCATTCTTTCTTTGTACCAAGCTGTTCACCTAGTTCTCAGTAACCAGCTATAAGCTAGCAGTCTTTGTAGAGTCAAAAAAGCTGGAAACTCAGTCATTGATGCAATTCTCTCAGTTCCTTTCTCCTTCACCCCTTTTGTGGCCTCATGTACCATCATTTTCTCAACGCATGAGACTTTTTTTAAAAAAAGAACAGGAATTTGCAGCCTCAAAAATATTCCCATTTCTGACACAGAAATGGAAACTGCTTGAAACTGTTTTCTAGAAATAAATGAGCTGTCACTGATCATGATGAAGATGTCTCGAGTGTACTTTTTCTGAAGAACAAAAAAGTAATAAAAATGCTTTGTATTTTCAGTGTTAGTCACAGGTTCTTTTTGTTCTTTTTCCTCTCCTGTTGTTTTTCTGCTTTAGTTTCAAAGAACCTTTTATCAGTTTGCTGAGAATAATCCTTAGGCCTTTAAAAAATATTTCTTTTTAAACTCATGTAATTTTTTATTAAATCAGAAAAGTTTATTCCCTCTCTTTTTGTGTATATTTTCTAGTATTTAATATTCAGTGCTTTTACATTGTCTTAAACCTTTCCTTATTTCCCTCTCATACTGGCACCACTTTTGTTTCCACTTGTGTATTTCTGTTATGATCCACTTTTTTTCCCCTACGGATACATTAAGAGATTTGCTCTTATTTGCTCTCAAGTTATTTGTTCTCAAAATGTGTGTGATGGATTGTTTGAGAGGGTGTTCAGATGACAGTCATTTCTAAACTATCCTAAAAAAGGAGAGTCTTTAACAGGCTGGACAGTATAACTTGCTATCCTGCTCAAGGGGGAATCCTGGAGTTGTTTCTCCTTGGAATTAATACTATGGTTTGCGCTGAATTCCAGCACATAACTTGAACTGTGGTTTTGCAAACAGTCTAAGGCAGGGTAAGTACTCCTGAGATGGGGAGTGCGAGTTGGTTGGTTTTTTATGTGAACTTCTCAGTTTTAGCACAAGGGTTATGTGCCAGAGATGCACATACTTCACCTATGGTTATAAAGCACTGTTTACTTTTTTTGTGCAAACACAAAAGCCAAGTGGGAAGGGATATTTCATAAACTCAGTGCTATTGTGTCCTCTGGTCTAAGCCATAAAACAAGAGTAACAGAGACGTTCCCTTTGAACTTGAAATCCCTTTCTAAGCTGCTGATCTAACCTAAGTGAGAGGGGGAGACTATACCAGCCAGAAAATTTCTCTTCTGGGTATTTTTCCCTTCCCGCCCCTTTTCTTTTTTTAAAGTCCTTAAGTGAGTTTGATGCTGCACCTCTGCCCATAAATTTAAAAAAATATTATCGTAATGTAGGTCAGTGAACTGAAACGCCACTGTACACCATGGGGGATTAAAGTCAGAGAGGCAGCCCTCTCCCACTCCCACTAGGTCATATGACAATATAAACAAGAAATGCAAGGAGCCTTCAGCTTTTTCTTGCCCTAATCCTTTGTTTATGCAGCACTTAAACTGACTTTTGGGGTCGTCTCTGTCTGGCATTAAAGCTCTAAAGCTTTTTGAAGTTTCCCTGAAGTTAATAAAATTAGTCTGCCCTCATTGCTAGGCCCCTTGCTGCTGCTTCAGAGCAGACTGCGTATCCCTTACTGTCTTTGTGGCGTTTGGCTTTGTAAGTTCATAATATTTTATACTGCAAAAAAGAGTGTTTGAGAGAAGAGCAGAAAACTCTCCCAAAAGGCTGTTCAGCTAATAGGCAAAGTGATTGCCATTGTAGATGTTCTGAGAACTCAAAGGAGATTAACTTAAAATCCCGCAATTGGAGGTAAATTGCTGGTAAAGTAATTGGAAGTGTTGAGTTTCAGTTAGAGAGAACAACATGCATTTCTCTGTCTTTTTACAAAGCAAAGCTAAACCAAAAATTTAATTTTTCTTTTACTTTTTCTAATGCAGTCCTAAAGTGGAGAAAATGAGCTTTCCCTCATAACGATTCTCTGCCACGCTCACTTATTTTAATGCAAAGACTGATGCAGTTATCTTACTTCCTGTTAGAATAGGAGTTCTCTAGTTATTTTGTCTTTGTCAGGGATAAATTGATGGTAGGCTCACCGGAGGGCATGGATGGCACAGGTTGGGGTGTGTAGTATTCAGTGTGCGAGGCTGAGACCTTGGGTCGTAAAGACTTTATTCCAAACAGCCGGTCAGGCAAGTCACTGATCACTTATTATCTCAGCACCACTAAAGTGGTTTTGTTTCTAATGGCCTGTAGAGATGCCCACGGAATCGTGGTGATACCCACAGAACATATTGATTGGTTACAGGATTTTTTTTTTTTTAATGAGTTGACCATTAGAGTGAAAAGAACAGTGCAGCTGGTGCCCTTTGTTACTCTCCTATACTGAATGTACAAGAGCAAGACCCTAAAAAGCACCTTTCTTTATAAAAGATAAGGGTTTTTTAACTCAGAGTTTTTAAGTGAGTGTGGCATAACTAAAGGGTGATCGATTTTGTTTCTGTTCTAATAATCAATTAAAGGTTATCACTGCTGGTTTACTCTGAGGTACACGATGCCTCTAACACTTGCTCACAGAGATCACTGGAGTTTTTTCTGACAGCCTTGCTAGGGAGGCTCTAAACCAAACCACACTAGCCTAGTATGATTGTTCACCCTGTAATTCCATTTTTAATTAAGTTAAAGATAACTTTGAAGTGCTCTTGGAAAAATAAAAGATGTTTATGTGCCCTTTAAAGTTGGCTTCCTGTGCCATTTGAGGGATAACTGCAAAAATAATAGATACATTGGAGATCCTCCTGGAGCGTATTGTACCATCTGTATTTCAAACATGGGGGAAAGAAACACGTATCCAGCAGTGGACAAGAGGGATGAACGGTTTTGAAATTCTTGCTTTAGGAATAAAAGATTTATAGGATGAAGTAACATTTTAATTTCTCCAGCTACTGCAAGTGGAAAATTGTAGGTTTTGAGAATGTATGTGCTTCTTCAGGTTGGAATTAACAGCTTCTTTTTCTTGTAGTCTGTTTCAGACCCAAAGAAAGGCAAATGTGCCTAAAAGCTTATCTTCCCCCTCTACCACCACTTATTATCAGAGGCTCTAGGAAAAGAAATTACTCATTTTTACATTTAAGCCAGAATGTTTGTTGCCAAGCAGTGATACTGCCATCGATGGTTCACAAGCTATTTTGGAGCAGTGGGAGAAGACAGACACAATGAAAAACCAGAAATGTGTCCTTTTGGGGAAAGATGAGGAGTGGATGTTCGGGCAGTGAATGTTGTTGAGGCATCTGAGTGTTTGTGCCTATAGTCTTGGCTGCAGCCAGCCCAGAGCAGAGCTGTCTGTCCTGCTGTCATGCCCATGTGACAAAAGCAAGAAGGGCTGTAGATATTTCTCATCCTGCATCTGGTCTGGGACAGGGAGAGATCCTGCCAGTGCTCTCCAATACTGCACAGCCCTTTCAAGGCTGTTTATAGCTCAGCAAGTAAGCTCTGTTTAAAATAAAACAAAAATGAAATTTCTCATGCTAGATTTACTACCATACTGAGATTGGCATTAAAATAGAGGTATATATATGTAAAAAAATAATGACAATCCTAGGGATTTGAGTCTGCTTATGTGTTATAGCTTATACAAGAGGCTTCAGGCAAGGACAGTTACTTAATAAACTAGCAATACTTTGAATCATCAGTATTTTGAGTGCATTTAAACTGAATGAAAGGAAGTGTTCAAAACTGGTTATAATTTTTTTACTGTTCTAAGTCACTTTGGTCTTTAAAACCTTTAAGTGTAGCTAAAAAAGGCTCCTGAGATATGAAGAGGAGCTTCAACTTTTACTACAAAAAATAATCTTTGAAAGATTTCAGTAATATCCCCATATTTATTCTGATAAATAAATATTCTTTCTGCATCTACAAGGTAGAGTAACTCCAGGCGTTGGGTATACAAGGATATTCACACCTACAGGATTAGGCTCACTTGACTGCACCTTATACTTTGTAATGCCTAAGGGAGGGTTGTTTATCTTGCCTTACCCACCAACCTCACTGCCTCTTGTTCCTGATAGCTTAATTAAGAATTCAACTTGGAATGGTTCTTCCCACTGGGTTACAAACCTTGAAATTAAAATTGGATACAATGGTCATAAGGCTCTTGGTTTAACAAATCAATACGTATGTAAAGGCTCTATTTATAAACTCTGTCATTTCTTTGGAAGTGAAGCTGTTGGAGTACAGGTCTGGAGCTAAGAGAAAGAATGTTTATGTAGGTGATAATGTACTTAGCTGTAGAATAAATAGTGGAATAAACTTTTTGTGAGCATAGGTACTTAAGTGACTTTTCATGGAAAGGTTTCAAAGCAGAAAAATGATTTTAATTAACTGATCTTTACAGCATGTTCTGATGCAGGTTTTATTCTTCCTATATTTTGATAAGGAAGGTAGCAGCAGAAATAGGTTAATTCATAGACTCTTCTATGGTTTTAGACAAAAATTACCTTAAACTCAGCAGTTTAGGTGACTCATCTAGAGTTTTGCTCATTTGGGGGGTAAATGGTTTGTCAAAGGCAGAGTGGTAGAAGTTGCCAAATTTAGCATTTATCATGCATAATTTCTTGTCACTTTAGATTGTAGACTTAAGAATCCTTTTTTTTTGCAGGTGATGGATGATTACAGTGTGATTGGCCGTTCGTTGTTTAAAAAGGAAACAAACATCCAGATTTTTGTGGGTCTGAAAGTGAAACTGTCTACAGGAGAAGATGGAATAATAGATGGTGGTTTTGGACAAAGTGGAAAATTTAAAATCCGAATTCCAGGTAGGTGCTTAGCAGTTAACAAATACTGATCTGTGTCAAGTGTAGAGGATCTTGCCATATTGCAAGGTGAAGTGCTACCAGTAATCTCCTGAAGTTTTGAAATCAGCTCGTACCCCGTTGGAGCGCTGATCTGGTGGGGCCTGTACCTCTTCTAATTACATGCTGGTGGCTGTGATTTGCAGTGTGAGACTGAATGGCCTGAAGCCACATCCCCTGTGTCGACAAACTCAGGTCTCAAAATGACTTCTTGTTAAGTGGCAGTAACACAGAAATCATGCTGTGCCCAGAGAGGTTTGTGGCAATCTCTCCTCTCCTAATGTATGTATGATTTGCGCTAGAGCCCTTCTGAACAAATAAAAGAAAGCAAACCTGCAATCATTTTTACCTGTAGCTACTTATTAAATATAGTATATTGGATGCAAGTTCCTTAAATTGACTCTGTTCTGCATGTTATTACCTAACTTGCCTTCAAGCAAAAACTGCTTGATAAATGGGTTTTTGGACATCTTAAGAGTTTTTATATTGCTTGTGTCTCCTGGTTTTATAATATTATATATGACTGTATTTTTCATCATTGGTGAATTACAGGAAGGATTTATGCCTCCTTAGGTTAGAGCATGGGAAATGATGGGTGCTAGAGTTTATAAGGGTCATTACTGGTTTGGGTGGTTTTTTTTTTCTCCTCCTTTTAAGGCAGGAGAATAGTTCTGAGCCTTTTCAAAAGGCAATAATAGGTGTTGCATTTAACTCAGATTGCAGGATAAGATTTTAAGGATACCGGCAGTACTTTTGTATTTCTGTTGTGTCTTCAGCCGATTTGTCACTAGTTAATCCCCCACCCTCTTAGGGAGATGAGAAAGATTGCTTCTGTTGAACAAGTGGAGAAAATAAATTATAATGTTCTATGACAGCAGACAGTCAACATAGCAATTGATCTACAGAGAAAGGTGAAGTTTCCTCATTTCTTGCAGAAGATGGTCTATTTTCCATTTAACTTAGAGTGTGATGCAACTGCTCTTTGACCCTCTGCAAGTTTCCTTTCTTCTTCCTAACACAGGATTTCTGACTATATAAAATATCCCATGTGTTCTATCCTAGCTGTACTTCTAGTTTTGTCACCAAATGCTAGACTTTGCAAATAGGTCTGAGAGCCTAATTAGCAAGCACATTCCACCTGTCAAGAAAAAGGCTGCACCAGAAACATGTTTGTTTTTAGTTTTCTGATATAGAAAAGCTTGTTGGGATTCACTGAGGTTCCTTTAGGTAGGTGATGAAATAATGCATAGATGACCTTAAAGCTGAAAAGCTGAAAATCAAGATGATGTCTTGCTTAAAAATGTAATTATGTAATGTTCTTAGTAACTTTTCTCTCCCAGAGGCAAAAATTTGATGAACAAAAAGAGCAGGAGGATGGCATTTACATTGCCATTTCTACATTTTTTGGTGGAGGAAATGGTTCTTCCTGGGACAGAGAGAAGCTTTATAAGGAGTCTTTGGCACCCTTGTGGGTGTAAGCAGGAACTGTAATTGTGAACCAGCAGTTACATGAAGAAAATTGTATATAGATTTAGATAATGGCATTTTGCTCTGTCTATTGAGTTAGTGGGAAGAAATGGTACCTTTCACCAAGATGTTCATTATCTAATCTTGGTTGCACTCATCTGATGTTCAACAGCAGACCATGAAACAGAGGACCCTTTATGGTTTGTTCTTTCAATGAGAAGAATACGTAGCAGAACACTAGAATTTAATACCTTTCTAAGGTAGGCAGAATAATACAACTTAGTTTGGTTTGCTTTAGTCTGGGTCAAACTTGGGTGCTCTTGTTGTCTGGAAAGAAAAGGCAGTAAGTTAAATTAACTCAAGAGTATCAAGGAATGGGAAAGAAGCACAGAATTTTAAAGAGCCTAAAAACCTGTATCTTTAAGAGTTGCAGAGATTTGTGTGTAGGGGGAGGGCCACTACTGTGATGCTGCTTGAGTCAACTGCAGTTCACATTCCTTTGTTAGATCAGTGTTGCTTTTTTAATGTGTCTGCATCCTGTTTGTGGGTTGGGTTTTTTTTTAAATTTAACTGGTTGGACTTTTCTCTCCCTTACCCCCCTGCACCCCATTCTTCATCCTTGCCTCCTCTCATACAGTCTCTTACAGATTTTTTTGTGAAAAGCTCTTTTAAAATTTTTCTAAAGTAATTTTTATGTGATTCCTTCAGAAATTTATCAGAGAGTGGGAGGGAAGGGGAGGAAATGTCCAGGTTGAAAACTGCCTTGTACTGCCTCAGCCTGGCATTCAGTCCGTTCTCTCATATTTAAAACCAGTCTTAACCTCTGGAACTGAGTTAGCTCGTTCAGCTAGTTGACTTGATGGTAGCTGGTGGCTGGTTTTAGAAACAAGCCTCTCCACAGCAGTAAAATCAAGTAGATGTGTCAGAGATTTGTGTTTTGACTACTAAAGGTAATGACAGACCATGGCACGTCTTAGGGTGTTGCATGGTCCCACTGGTGCCCACAGCACCCACTCACACCAGCAAGTGTTGGGCTCCCCAAGTGTTGTTCCGAACTCACTTGGAAGTGACTTGTATTTGCTTATAGATCAATCTGGGAGCATTGTCTGATGTCATCTGTGGGCTGAAACTTGGCAGACCACGACTGGGAATGGCAGAACATGGATCTGTTTCTTATTCTGGCACTGCTTGTGTGCAGCAATAAGTCAGATACTTCTCTCTGCTCTTCTGCTCTGTGAAATGGGGATAATTACTATCTGGTCTGGAAAAAAACCCAAAATAATGAAATTTCTGATTTAGATTTATTCCAGGCTTAGAGCATTAATATTTCTTGAAAAGACATAATTATCTTTCTTTAGAGGACAAAAAACACATCTAGAGTACAGCATGCAATTGGAAGTTCCTCAGTCACTGAGAGATGTCAGCAGTTTGGAAGAAATTCAGGGAAGAGCAGCAAGAATGCTGGAGAGGCTGAAGGGATTGATTTATGAGGGAAAGAAGATGAAAAGAAATGCATGAAACTTGGTTAAATGATGTCTGAGTGGGAGATATGATTATCTGCAAGTATTTGAAGAACATAACAGAGAAGAATCCCTTAGGGTGGTCCAAGGAGGTGGAAGCAAAGCTTAATAACATGAAATAAAGCAAAGTGTAATTTGGCTATTGAGAGATGTTATTTAGCAGAGATGTCTTGCACTGCCAGATCATCTTTGCAGAAGATGATGTATTCTAGTTTGACAGTACTCATGTGTCGTTTGCCTAGATGTTTGCTAGTGCGGGGTAAAACGGGCAGGCAGCAGGATGGTGGGTAAAAGTACAATTTATTTTTCATCTCACTTCTGGTTTTATGTCCAGGCATGCTTTTATTGCTTGAATGACAAGGTATAACCTACTTTCTAGAATGTTTGCAGCAGCATCTAAAAGAAAAAAAAAAAATCTTTGCTGGCAGATCTGCTGTTCTGTAGGGCTCAGTTGTGGAGCTGTTTGTGCTTTAACTGAAGGCAAAGTTTCAAGGCCTGTTAATTGACAGGATGACGCTTCCTTTCCAGACTGGTTGCATGATCAAATGCATAAAAAGGGAGGCATAATCTCTAAACTCACAAGAGAGTTTTGCTTAGTTTAACAAGCTGCTTAAAAAGCAAACAGGATTTGAAAGGCATTTTAAACTACACTGCTTTTAAAGTTATTCTTTGTGTGGATGAGGGAGCGAGCTACTGAGGGGGTGCTGCTTGCTGAGGTGGGTGATATGTGGCAGCTGTTTTAGTTGTAAATGGAACACTGTATAGGGTAAATGAGTGAAAAGTATTGTTCAAGAACAAGTTTGGGGAGGCAGGAACTGTATGTTTAAGTGTCTTATTCTAAAGAAGATAAAAGCTAACAATGACAGTCTTTGGAAAATGCTTATTTCAACATACCTTGCACCAAGGAATGTTGTGCCAGTTGATAAAAAATTTAGAGGAAAGTTCAGCAAATCATTTGAATAACCTAGTGCTAATTGTGGATTTTATTTAACTGTCTCTCACCCAAGAATTGACCCTCTAAAACTCTGCTTGGTTTGCAAAATCATGATCTGTTGATACATGTCTTGAAAGCTTCTAAAGGATTGACTTTAGATATGCCCATTTCTTTGGTTTTGGCTCGTTGCATTTGTCTTGTGCTTGATTATTGTAAAACGTAGCAACTTATTAAATTTAATTGGAGCATGTGTGATATCTCAGGCATAGTTCACTTTCTTTTCTGTCTAATTGCTAGTGAAGTGTTCATCCTTTCTGAGGCACTGCAATGTGTTCGACTGCCATTCTCCTCTTTTTAACTAAAAATTGCTATACATGGCTTAGTTAAGAGCTACCTTATTTCTTAATGTGAAAGAAGCAGTGCATATCTAACACTTCTAAAAGCTGAACACATTTCTGAATTGAGAAAATTTAAATGTAATAAAAGACACTTTTCACAAGAAGAGATACAAATGAGTATTTTGGAGTACAAGCTTCGTGGCTTTGCTGTTCATTTTAGCCATACAGGATAACAGGAGTTTTAAGTTTCTTAAAATAGGTGAAGACAAACTGGTTTATGACTTTGTCTTTTGTTGCCAGTAACTTTTTGCCTTGCACTTGAGAGAAAAAGTCCATTTCACTGTTTCTGCTGCTTGTCATGGTAAGAGGGATTGAATGTGCCATAAAAGTCTGTTCTGAAGTAACAGCACAGATGTGCTCCCTAACCCAGGACATGGCACCCCTGGCATCCTGCAGTATTGGTATAACGTGACATAAAGGGGTCAGAATTAAGCAACGTGTCTGATTCTTGAGAATTCCTTGTATTCTTGTATGTGGACTCAAGGGTAGAAATGCAAAATATGTTTCCCCCCTTTTTTTAGCATATTGTGGATTGGTACATCTTTGGTGTTTTTATATTTTGCCACCTTTTTCATTGGATGCAATCCCACACTGGCTTGCAAAGTGCTTAATGACACAGTGGGAGAGCTGTGATGTAAGAGCTGCACATGAACAGCAGTACTCTGTGTAATTTCAATTCCAGTTTAAAACTGAGGGTTTAAAAGTGGAATTCAATTTTTTTCAGTATTTTTTAGCATTCCACTTAAGCAAGGAAGTTGACTAAAGGTTAAATAGCATTAAAGAAATTAAAGTTATGTGAAGATTGAAAAATGCAACAGTAAAATAATTTGTGTATCATATTGTCTTCACTAATCTCCTCCTTAAGAGCTATCTTAATTGTATTCCTTTTTGATATTTGATTTTTTTTAATTACTATTCAAAGCATATGTCACCTTGCTCAGGGATGTCTGAGCACCCCAACATAGCTGGCATTTGTGGAATATTACTTTCAGGGGTTTGGGTTTTTCTTAACAACTGTAGGAGACAAGCTTTAAATGGTTGACTGTAGATAAATGTCATATTCCCAACTCTGTGATTTGGAGGGCGCTCCTTACTGACATCAGCAGGAATGGGGCAGTCTAAACCTTTTCATTGCACTGAGAATAATTAAACATCCTGTCACTAAGCAGCATACCTTTTTTGTGGGAGATCTTGACATTTGGAATTCTTTGCTTGTGTTGCATTAGAATAGGATAATCTTCTCTTAGGCCAAATGGAATTTAGGCACATTTAATGTCCTTGTTTTCCCAGCCTGGCTTCTGTTTTAATAAAGGAAAATAAAAAATTGTTGGCTGCGAGGGTCTGGTGGGTTGCCATCCCTGTCAGTATCAGGTGAGGCTGAGCAGGATTTCAGTCAAGAGGAAAAACAAAAGCCCAAGGGCAAAGAAATCTGTGTAGCTGTGTTTTATTTAAAAGCTGGAGATAAGCTCTGCTTGTTCTTTCACAGTCTCTTTTCCCCTAACCACTAAACCAAACAAAACCTAAAATCCTGAAGGGGTACTTCAGGCATAAATCTCCTTCTCTCCTTTTTGTGAAAGTTGGCTGGTGTAGTATGGACAGAGGCTGGGAGAGGATTGTTGCCAGAGAGGCATCACTTCCTTGTATGATCCCCTCTTGAGCAGATTAAACTGTAGTGATGTGGAAGTCCTGGTGACCACATAGGAACTAGGAATTTGTACTGCATTTACACAAAAAGGTTGGCCTGAAGGAATCGATCCTATCTTTTGAGTAGTGACATCATGTGAGCCCATATTGACCTTTGAAGCTGAATAGCCAGATTTATTGACCTTAGGGTGTTCTTGTGGAGTCAAACTCAAGATTTGTGCACAATCCTTCTGAATGAAAACAGAAGTCAAGGCAATGTTAACTTACTAACTGCCTGTCTGCCTCATTCATGTTAGGATTGGGAGATCCTGGTCTTGTCTGCAGTGACAGAATTGCAGGATGGAATTTCTGAACTCTGAAGGGGGAGTGTGTTGATAGTAAGATTGGTTTCACAGGCAGCAGGTCATTGCACACTAGAGTAGATGGCTCCCTTGGCTGTGCCCAAGGGAGGTTATGACTCTTCTTTGGATCTGAAGTTTCTGTTGGAGTGTCTGTCCAGCAGGTTGTTTTTCCAGGATCAAGCAGACATGGATTATGGAATTATCAGGCATCAGGTGATTTAGCAGCATTTGAGTGTGTCTGCAAGAGAAGGGTCCAGCTCCTGTGTAGCCCCTTCTGTTGGGTACAGTATGGGCTACACAGTGATCCTCTGGGTCATTGAAAAGAATGAGGGGGGGCCTTTTATTTTACTGCCACCCACCTTTTGTATTCCTGTGCAAGAGGAGCTTAATGGAAATGTCGTTAGTGCAACAGAAGGAGCACTGGTGGTTCTGCATCACATGATGTTACTGCAGAGTTTCTTCCCTGCTCACCACATCACACTAGTGACCATCACACTCCCCTCGAGGGCAGGGCTATTGGTGGCCTTCAGGAACCAGTTTCATTGCTCTCTGACCAATCCTTCCATGGCACTAAAGAGCACTGTGTACTGAACCCTTTTTGGTCCCCTGAGCAGCAAAGCACCCACCTCACACTTGCACAAGTGTGAGCTCAGGCCCAAAGCAAACTGAGCTTTCACTCTGGGCTTTGCTGCCTGTTGGGTTTGTGTTTAGTTTATTTCTGTACTACTCAGTAGAGCATGTTTTTCTGAGCTTACTGTTTGTACATGGAAAGCAGTAAGGATGTTTGCTGCCTCAATCTATAAAGAAAATTACCTTTAAAAGACAAAGTGGTGAAGTTAAGCATTTAAAATTTCAGATATAAAAAAGAATATCTTAATTAGCTCTCCATTGTGAGATGCATTATGATACCAGCTCAAATTAAGTAATTGCATTCCCCATGCTGACACACACAAGGAAAACTTTGCTGGTTTTGGGTGATGCTTTGTAATTGACCTGTTGTCCTGTACTGAGGGATTTTTTTTTCCTCAGTGACTAATCAGCTCTTTTATTTTTTGCATTTCACTGGAGTCCTGCTGTAAATATGAAATTAATTATTTGTGCTATTTATGGGGGGAAAAAATCCTATTAAGAAAATAAAAGAATTCCAGCAGATGGGATTTTTTTGACCCTAGGGTATCTTAACTTCTACAGATTCTACCACTTGGGAAAGGAAAAAAAAACACAACCCGCAGCCAAAAGATACCCCACTTGGCAATCACTTGCATGCATTTTTTTTTCTTAATATCTGCTTCCAGTCTCCACTGAGCCTCCCTTCACTTTGGCTGAGTTTTTGCTAATGCTCTCACCTCTCTCCTGTTCGCTCATCTGCTACTGTATCCCTTGCCCATCTTTCTTTGTCCGTGGAGCTGGATGCCAGTAACAGCTTATTTTGCCTTCAGATATTTCTACCAGCATTTTCAGGCTTCTGTAGGGGTGTGCAAGGTAGAGGTGATTTTTCTGACCTGTGGATGCTGTAGTGCTGCAATATTGTGAGTTCTTGAAAGGAAGGGCTGAAGGGAAAATCCAGTCTAGCTCTGAGATTGCCCTCTGCCGATGGAGGCTGTTGGGAATTGAGCTGCCAAAATAGTTTGCTCCAAGTGCGTTCTAATTAAGTTTCCATTTTTGCCTCCAAGAACAGCAATTGCTCTACTAGTTATCCTGAAGTTAAGTTTCAAATCACTGTTGCAAAATAGAAAGATGCTATAATAGCATTTGTTTATCTTAATTTGAGGATAAAATTGGGATCTGATAGTGTGGGGAGAGCTTGGGAGATGACTGTGGGTTTTTACAAGTATTTTTGAAACTGAACAGTTGTTTCGGTTGGCAGTGACATTGGTAGTCAGCTGTCCAAAATACTCACAATGGTAAGCCCCCAAAGAATGATTTTCCTTTTATTAAAAAAAAAAAAAACCCACAAAAAAAACCCCAAAACAAAACAAAAAACACAAAAAACCAACACCAAAAAAACAACAACAAACAAAAATCTGTAAAAATTGTTTCTTTTCTTAGATAAACTCGGGTCATATATAAGATTCTCCTAAGCCACAAGAGCTAGATACATAAATTAAACAAACTGAGATTTGCACTCAGTTGCATGTTTTTAGGATCTGGGATTTCAAAAGAGGTGCACTTATCTTGAGATTTGTGGTAAAACTGAGAGCTGGAAATGCTGCTGTGTATAATAACCTTACTTCTGTGTAGAGTCTCTTGTGGTCGTAAGTCTTTCCACTTAATCCAGGCTTTGTTGTTTTGGGGGAATGCAGTTATTGTGGAAAGTTGCATTCCCTGGGAGAAAATAAGCATCCTGCATATTTAGGGCTGTTACTTTGCTGAATTTTGAATAATTATAACAGCAACTGTAAGCTCTTGGAGCCTATTGCCAGTGCAGCTCTCTGGCAGGACATGTCTGCAGTGGATGTGGCCAAACAGGCTGCTCTATTTGCCTGTATTTGTTCCGTGCTTGTATTTGTCATCACATCACCATTAACTTACTTGGGCACCATTTCCAAACTATCTAATACCTTTTGGCTCCATGCTGCTGTTATGTAAACTGCCCCTGTCGGGCTGCCGTGACTCTTGCCTCATGCGCTTTGGAAATCCCTTTTTTAGTGGGGTTCCTTTGTTGAAGGTTATCTTCTTGAAGAAAAAATGGGAAAAAAATCCAACGTGTGGGTGGGAGGCAAAATTAAATATTCAAAGTGAGGAATTGAACAAGTTTATTTCCCCTATAAAAGCAATCCTACCCTGTTTTGCATACGTGATGGTTCCATAAACACACAACTGCAGAATAGAACCATATTCAGGTTTTAAAATTTCTGCTGTATTTTTGCTATTTTTCACTTAAAGTGGAGATGCCTTGCACAGTCACTACAACCCAAATATCTTGTTCCTTACAGACCAAATTCTTCATTTAATTTTGGCTTCACTGGGATTGTGCTGCTGAAGTTGCAAACAGTTTGGATTAGAATAGGGCATGGAACAACACAACTGCTCTTACTTTCATGAAATAGTACAGAAGTTTAGTGTACCACACGTCCTGCACACAAGAGCAGGATGTAAGTGCTGCCTTCTGCCCGTTTTTTGTTGTCCTTTTTAGGTGTTTCATTTTGCAAATTCAATGCACACTTGCTGTAATTTCAAGTGTTTATTCATTTTTTTTTCTTGAAAAAGAATATAAGTAACAGTGGGTTTTATTATGTGTCTACACAGTTTGGCTGAGCAACCTTAGAGCATCAAAAATAATAATTTGGTAATAGCTTGTATCTCCTAGAACAAATGGGAATATATATATATTTTTTTTCATTTCGTTCTCATATACTTGCCTTTGCAGGTTTGGGGTGCTTCAGTGAATGCCTTGGAAAAAAGTACAGAAGGAACAAAATACAGTTTCTTCTGAAGAGTAACAAAGCAAAGATGTTATAAAAATTTCTGTTGGTTTACTGCTGCTCAGTTAAGCATTGTCCTTCTGGGAAGGAAGGGCCCTTTTTCTTGCTGAGGACTTAGCTGATGTCAGTACAGCTAAATGGGAGGGATTCAGAGGATCCCCATGGATTCAGGTACATGAACTGCCCAAATATGGTACTTTTTAAAGTGATCCTTAAATTCTACAAAAAATGTGCAGGGGATTTACACAATTTATAATTGCTTCTTTCGGTGTTTAAGGTGAAATTTTACTTTGAAGGGTTACTTTTTTTGGTGAGAGATGGTTGAAATATTCTGTAGACAGGTGGACCAAGGGTTTCAGGATGAGCTGGTCGGGAGGAACTTGCTCTGTCCTATTTGTAGTGGATTTCTCCAGGAGCCCTCTTGTTTATGTAGAGAAAGGAAGTGGAAGCCATGAGTCTAAATTTTGTGTTGCCAGGTCTGTAGTTTATTTATACAATACCAAAGGATGAATTATTTCCTTCATCTTTATTTCTGCTTTCTTGTGTGTGAATGGGATGCTAGTTTTTTAATGTTACTGTTCTCACTCACAGCTTTGCCGTATCTGATACTTAGGAAAATACTTAGGTTCCAAGCCTTTACATATCTTTGATCTTATTGAAAGTCTCCACAAGGGTCACTCATGCATTCAGGTTGCCCCCTCGCCATGAAATTTCGCTCCCTTTCTGTAAACTGTTTGTGCTCGTTTACTTGATTTTGATCGTTCATCCCCTGGGCCTTTCACCTTCCCTTTCCACCAGTGTTTGTTCTGATAGCTTTTTGAAGTCTGAGTAAAAACATACACCACAGGGGCTTCCTGGAGGCATAGAGCTTTGTGGTTTGCAAATTGTAGAGTATTTGAAGTATTGACTCACAACAGTGGCCAGTGCGCAGTGGATGAGAACTGTTGTGTGACAAGGACGTTAACCTTGAGAGCCTGATCCATGTTTTGAGTTTAGGGACAAAAAAAAATAGTTGTTCTTAATAGTGTGCATTGATTTCAAGGAAGTCTGTGTAAAGCAGTCTTTGGTTTGTGTTTTCACAAAGGAATTTGAGTGTTTAATAAAGAATAGGAAATAACTGGAGCTTCAATAGACCTGTTTTGATGGGGGGGCTCTGCTGTAACATGATTTTGTATAATGTTATACATAAGGAACAAAAGCATTTCCTGCCTGTAGCTACAGTATTATTGAATTAAAAAAAAAAACAACTGCAAAAAATACTTTTAAAAGTACTTCATATGTGGAATAAAATTAAAAGTACTTAATATGTGGAATAAAAGTTATAGGTAAGATAGAGAAGACCATCATCCTTCTTAGAAAAGCCTTTTGGTATAATATCTGAGGTTGTAACTTCAGTCCCAAAAATTCCAGATTGCATCCTTTTGTGCTGTGGGGTTTTGTGACAATATTTTTTTAAACCTCTGAGTCCTCAATTCTCTCCATCCCTATTCCCTCATCCCCTTCAACTATTCCAGATTAGCAAGTCAAGACAATTTGGTGATTTGGAGAACCTGTTCTTTCCTGTTACAACTGATGAGTTACCCAGTTTTATTTTTTTTATGTTTTACCCTAATCCATTTCTACTCTCACCTTCCCACTTAGTTCCCTCTCTGTTTGGCCATTTGCTTTTTCTCACCTCTGCAGTCTCTTCCTCTGTCCTTTCCCACACAACCCTGAGCAGCCTCTGCTGTTTGTTAGGGTTTTTTTATAAGGTAAAAATATCTGTCTGTCTGTCTGTCTATCTATCTATCTATCTATCTATCTAACCCTGAACCAAGAAAATGGACCTGTGCCATCCCTTTGATTAGTTTGTTGTTCAGTCCTAAACCATATCATTGTATGTAAATGAAGAACACTGTGTGTGTGGTGCAGGCTTTTGCTGTGCACCTGAGGATTTTTAATTCAGTATGAGTTTGCTGCCAGGTATGTATTTACTCCTCAGTGCATTTGTTTACCTTCTCAGTTTTCTGTCTGTGAAAGAACAACATTCTCTCTCCCTAATATGGCCAGTTGATGCATGGATGTGTTAGGCAAGGGACTGCTTGCCTACTGAAGTATCAGCTCATCAGGATTGGTATTACAGCATGAATGCAGCCTCAAGAATATGCATTTATTTTCTTTATGATTGCAATGAATTATCTTTTCAAGCTCCCACAATGGTAACATGGGCTGTGCCAAGCAGCATGTGCCAGGCTTAAGAGAAAGATGATGTTGTTTGAGGACTGAAAATGTGCTAAAGAATGCAAGTTCCTGCTGACAGAAGAGCAGACTGTATATCATGAACTGGGGATTTTCTTTTCATGGCTCATTACAATTGACTGTTCTCACAAGTACCTCCTTAGAAGATATATGAAGATTATAGTCCCTTTGGAGTTCTTGTGGAAACTGATGCCTGCTTCCCCAATCCTGGACTTTTTTCCCTAGTTTTTCTTCATGTTTTCCTTGTTATGCTCTGAAGTGAGTAGTTTGAGGACGTAATGTAATTGGATTTAATTGTGAGTTTTATTTTTCTGTCTTGAAATTGTGCACGTTCAGAGCATGATTGACTTATTCAGTAAATTATCAATGTTTTTATTTTTTACTTTAAATGAAATTTAGCTTGGGTTTATTGACCCAGGCCCTCTGTTAAGCTATTCTTCCTTTTAAGAGAAGTTGAATATTTTGTAAGAACATTTTTCCATTGACCAAGGCCAAATAGAAAGGTTTAAAAAATATGTATATAATTTAATATTTGCCAATTTATTCCTGTGAAAAATAAAATTAACCTCTCACATCTGTGAAAATACAACAACTTGACTATTTCTGTTCCACTGATCATTGTGTAATTCACTAATGTTTAATCTTAAATATGTGATTAGATTTCAGAATAAATGTCTGCTGGAGCAAAAGCAGGAGTGAGCCTCTTTTAGAACTTACTTCTTATAAGCACAGAAACAAAATAGATTTATTTGGCATTTGGAAAAAATTATAGGTAGATTAACAACAGATTTTAAGTGTCTTTTTTCTGTAAGATTTTGAGCTTTAATAAATACTGATACTTGTAAGAAGACTATGCTGTAGAGTTTTGCAAATGAGTTTGGTTGAATAACCTTATTTTCTCTAATCTTCATAAAGAAAGGGTGGATTTGTAATATACACAAATGATTGCTTTTCGGATGGCTGAGAAATGAGAGAAATCTTGTAAACATGGTGGGGAAAGGTCTGTGTTATTCAGACTCTGAAGTTTCCTGGTTTTGCTTGCTGATGGCTGGGGATCTTCTGTTAAAGACCTGTTGATTCCTTCTGTATTTAAAGCTTTTACTCTTAGATACTAGGTTTTGATTTCAGGACACACATACATATGGATTACACATAGAATAAGTAGAAGCATGTTACGGATTCCCTGCTACTTTCATTGAACCACGTAGTTAGAATTGGCTTGGGGAGGAAAAGACCATCTGTAAGCAAATTGATGGAGGGTATTTCAGTCCACCCCTGCCGATTATTTCTAATTGAAGCTGTCTGAGCCAGTCTTAATACAATTTAGTTATCGCCAGCCAGAAGGATTTTATTTATGGAACAGGGCCTGTTGGAACTTCCTCCGACCCCGGAGAAGCTGTGAATGGGAGAGAGCTGATCAAGCAGGCATGCCTGGCTAGCGTATGCATTTTCTTTAATAAGGCAGGGATTGATGTCTTTCGCAGTTCAGGGGTTAGGTAAACAGCAGTCCCTTGGTTCAAGGCTCTCCATGTTCAGTTGTTTGTTTATACGGATCTCAGAAGGTTAGCTTAGCCTTCTTGACATCCCCGGGGAGCTTTCCTGACCATGCTATAACCTCATCTGCTCCAAAGTTGCTCAGGAGGTGTCACATCGCCTTTCAGGAAAGGTACTGGCTGAGTGGAGTGTGCAGCCCAGACCTGGTCTCGAGGAAAGATGGATGTAATCAGAGTGGTTGGAACACTGCGTCTGTCTTCAGGAACTCATAAATAATTTGCACGTGTAGCATACGTAATTACTGAGCTTTCATTCTCAGACTTGATACTTGCACACAAAGTTGACTACAACATGCAGCTCAGGCTCTTACTGAATTGCAGTTTTGAGAAATCAGTGACATATGTGACTAATTTCACCAGAACTCTGAGGTTAAGTCTTACTGATTTGTGCTTCTATTGGCTTGGCAGTGGTAGTCCATTAAATTGAATGGGATAAACCCCAAATAAATAAGTAGGTATGTTAATCATTTTTTGTTTAAAAAATTAGTGATGGTTGCATGTTGAACAATATAGCGAGTTAAAGCATGCATCTCATTAGGCTCATTTTCATAGCTATTGTATCCTAGTGTTCTTCTTCCACAGAGGATGATGATGGTCACATGAGAAATGAGAAAGGAATGGTGCAAATTCATCTGGGTCTTACTGCAGTGTAGTTCTGATGAGTAGAGTTGTTCTGGAATTTGACGATGACTTTGCTCAGGGTTAGAAGTGTGCTTTATCACATGTGGGACTGGCTGCTTTTAAAATGTGACATATGAAGTTGGCTTAAATCCCAGAATTTGTTGAATTAGTTTTTGCTGATTTGATGTCTGGTTATTCGTACTTCATTTTTCTGCAGCACCTTCAGTCTGTAGCCGTGCAGACCCAAACAGACATTAATCAACTGGCTGCACATCTACAGCAAAGCTTGTGAAATATCCTCTTGTACAGATGGGGAAACTGAGGCACAGACATGAGCTTTTAATGGCCTCTGGACATTTTTGAGAGACCAGAGATCTGTACTGACCCTTCTTGTCTTGTAACCCCCAGCATTGTGCTGCTTGACCTGCCATGTCTTTGTTTCCTTGAGATCAGTTTGTGCACTCCTAGAGCTTCTCAGGAAACCTGAACTTTGTCTGGTGTTCTCAAGCAGGATGGTGCTCTTAAAGTATCCACCCATATGGGTGGCATCCCAGCTGAAGGGTGTTCAGAGTGGGAGGGGGAGGTTGCTTCCATGCTGGCTGAGGTTTCAAAATGCCAAAATATGAACATCTTGTCGCTTTTAAATAATGTGTGGGGTCTGACTTCAATGCTAGGTTTCGTATTTAATCAGTATTAATATGATAACAGGAATGTGACAACTGAAGCGAACACAAAGAGATTATCTTCTTAGCCAAATGCATCCATTAGCTAGGAAATATAGGTTTCTATTAAATGAAGCGGACAGATGGAGTATTGGAGGTGACTGAGAACAGGAGGGGGAGGGGGCTAAGAGGTGAAAGTTGAGGTTTAGAAAATCTCTATAAAAATAAAAACAAACCATCCATCTTGATGGCTGGCGTTTTACCCTCCCGTTGCACTTTCAGGATGGTGCTCCGATTCCTATCAAGAACATTATGCTGAAATTTAATCTAACAGAGCACTTACTCCTGCCAAACTCTGGCTCAGCAACTGCTCCACGCCCCCAGAAAGAAGTGGCCAACAAAGCTTCAAATACAGGACAGTGTTGTGCCATCTTCAGGAAAGCTGCTACTTTGAGATCACAAGGGAAGACAAATTGGATCTTGTCCCTCTGGTCTTTTTTTTTTGTTGGTTTTGGGGGGTTTTTTTTGGTTCTTTTTTTGGTTTTTGCTAGAGAAGTGTGTTGGGGAAACAAAATCATGTTCCAGCATTTCAGAGCAGTTGTAAAGTAAATTATTCATCTCGGTGCGTGTGTATGTATGGGAACCCTGATCTAATAACTGTTGTAACAATGTTTATAGCCAGTGTTTGAAACCAAGGTTATAATAGTATAAATAATTATAGATAATGCAGATAACAAGAAGAAAATAATATAATTAGAATTTTACAAGGTGGACAATTCACTAAGATAGATGGAGTAACACAATACATTAAAAAAAATAAATCTGTAACAGCACAAACATGACACTGGTGACAGGAAACATCTGCATTGCCAACCATCCCTGGGCTGGCCACAGCCTCACATCTGCACCACCAGCCTGGGACCTGTGTGCTCCATTGCATGAGTGCACATCAGACCCTCTGTTCTGCCACAGAGGTTTGGGTTATTTTCTTTGGGGGTTTTGTATCGGTTTTAAGTCTATAAGCATTTTACTTGAAAAAGAAATTGAAGAAACCATGTTAGGATGGTGCTGCCTAGGTAGAGTGGACTAAGTGTGAACAAGCTGTAGTTCATTTTTCTGAAAGCTGTTTTGAAATTGGACCTAATTACTGTCATGGTAAATTCTGCATGTGAGCAGTGATAGTCTGGTTGGCTGCAAACAATTTTTCATTTCATTGCTTGTCTTATCTTTCATCCCATTTTGATTTTGCTGCCAGTGATTATTCCTCCCCTGGATTTTGAGGAATTTACCAAGCTTCTTCTAGCTAAGCTTTGTGTGGAGTTTCAGATTTGGTGATGGTGGGGAATAGGAGAGGAAAAAATATGTGGCAGGAGGGAGAAGCAGCATCACTCTTCTGTCTGGTGTTTCCAGGCTTCACACAGTTTTGTACATGAATTTTATGTTCTTTTACTTAAATTCACTCTTTTTGTCTGCATTACTTCTGCTTGATTTTTCTCTTAAGCCCTTAGATGTTAACAAAAATGGGACATGTGGAAGTCCAGAGTGGACTTTCCTTGATCCTCTACACTTAGCCCACTGTCCATCTCTAAACTGGTGCCAAATTAACAGTGACCGGTTCATTTGGGCAGTGCAAACCATATGTTATTACCACCTCTGAATCCAAGAAGCTTTTAGAAATTAAACTTTAAAACCAGATTGGGTTTGTATTTTCCCATAGTCCATGGTGTTCTTTCTTGTCCCCCCTTGCTCAGCGTGCAGTGGGTAGCAGGGTGGAGAAGATCTCGGAGAAGGTGTGTGGGGATGGGTGATGGTGCAGAGACGCCCATGCTGGCGGTAGCAGAGGGAAGGCTGTGGCAGGGCCCCGTTCCCAGCAGGGAGGTGTGTGCTTTGCTGGCTTCATGAGGAGGTGCAGAGCCATTTTTCAGGCTGTCCTGTCATTCCTGCTTGGGAACCTGACACGTGGGCCTACTTTCTTGCTTGTGTTGTTTTTTAGAAGGGAGGGAGGTGACTGAGCGGCTAGCCCCTTGACAGGGCAGTTTTAAAACATTCATAAAACTTTTATTGGGCTGCCACCCTTACAGATAAATATTTTCTGAGTTTATGGGCTTATTTTAAGGATTGAAGCTTAATAGCAGCTTTGTAGCCCTATCTATCCCCAAAATAGCCTTTTGGCAAGCCCCATCTGTGGAGGCTGCCATGCTTTCCTAGGTCTTAGGAGTTTCTTCATCACTAAATTACTACTCTTTTGCCTTCTTCCAGCTTTTTCTGACTAAATGTAACAAACCGTTAAACGAGTTTTTCCCCTTCCCCCAGTGTTGCTGAAAGCTGATGCTGTGTTACCCGTATTTGGTCATCATGAAAGGAGAAAGATTGCAGTAGTTATAAATTCATTTATTTTATTAAATTGCTTTTGTGAAACCTGTTTTGTATGAGTCTTACTTACCAGTCTTAAGGCTGCATGTGATTTTAAGATGGTACAGGCTAGTGGCATTTCAGACATGTACTGGCATTTTTCAGGCACTTTCTCAGTGTGCTTCTACAAATATAAAAGCTTTACAGCTCGTCTCAGCATTAAATGGGGAAGCCAGTGGGCTTGCAGCCAAGGCTGTACAAAGGAATGCTGTATGTAGTGCTTGGAGGAAGATGGAGCTGCAGTTTGAGCATCCCTGCCATTTGATTTCACTGTGTTGTGTCTAGAGAGGTTTCATGGATTTCAGAATGGGCTTTTGCTCAGCACTGACTCAAGACAGCATGTGCATTTTGGCTGACCTGCGAGAGCCATGTATGATCCCCATGTGTTCCAGCTCCTGAAAAGTGAATGTTTTTAGCACCTGGAGCACTACGATGTGTTTTGGTCTCCCTCCCTTCTTACCAGAGACAATTGTAATACCTAGAAGGAAAGTGTGTGACTTCTTTTTTCATTTGCTCAGCTACTCTGACACTACTTTCAATGACTGATTTCCTGAACAGCAAACCTCTGGCACATGGTATTGTATCATGGCATTTTTTTTGTCTCATCCCATGTTTTTTGGGGATGTGAGTCTTTTTCTGTGCAGGAACCCCTTTTCCAGCATGTGTGGTTGTTGGTCCCTCAGACGTACTCAGAAAAGTGCCACAGGTAGGAAACAACATAAGGGTTGGGTTCAGGGGTATCTGTGACAGACTAGTCTGTAGAAGTGACAGATAAAATAAGAGCTTCAGGACAAGTGAAGAGATTAGAATGGACTTTACCTCCCTTAAGAGGGTCACTTGGTCCTAACATGTTAAAAAAAAAAAAAAAACAACTCGCTTTATTTTGGGTGAGGTTGACAATGTATATAGTCAGGGAACTCCCTTTTCCAGACCAGTCGCAGTTCAGCAATACATTTGCTGGTTTGGTTTTTTTTCTTCTAAAAATAGGTATATCTATTTCTGTACAAAACAATGCCCTCAGACTTTTGTTTTTGTATTTCCATGACTTCTGTTTTTTATGTCAGCACATCTTGGGGCTTGTCCTAAGAATGGAACTGATGTAATAATAATAATGATTTTCTGGACATCATAGCCATCTGATTTGTTGCTTAGAATATGAAACTGTTTACTTTTGCAGGACTGTTATTCTGCAAGCTTTACACTGATGAAAATAACTCATAGGTGTCAAGAAAGTAGTATTCAATGTAAAAATGAATTCTAACAGCTTATCTGCTCAAATAACTCAGCACAATGTGCATCTCTCAGTACAAGCAAAGAGGTTAAGGCTTTTTTTTTTTTTTTCTTTTGCAGAAGACTGTTGAATTCTGGCAGTGTGCACATTATATGCAGAGCTCTTGTCCAGCAAAATTCTGGGCAAAGCTGGACAGTTTGAATTTTTGTATATTCACATGCGAATTTTATTGCTATATCATTATGTAAATACGAGTATAATGGATTGTAACTGTTTCAAGTCCTTTCCTTGACATTTGGTAGTGGTAGCCCCCAGCTAGTGCCTGTCTCACATCAGATGGAGTTTATTCTTTTTTTCCCCTCTAGAAAGCCGTGGAACAAAGATGTAGAGATATTAGAGAAGTTGCCAGCAAATTTATGGCAGAACAGGGAAGAAGACTTTGGAGTCTTCTTAGCACCAGTATAAGTCCATCTCCTGGAGCTTTTGCAGTGTGTTGTCTTTTAGGTTAGTTATTGGATCAGCCAGAAGCCTGTTGACATTGACTGCTGGTAATTTATTTTTTTTAAATTGCTTGTCATAATAGTGTGTTTTGATCCACTGCATTCATTCTCTACTGGGGATTACTCTTCAGAAGAAAACTGGATGTTGTCTAATTCATCAGATTTGTAAAAGAGTCTGGGAAGGTAACCAAAGGTGTACTTTCAGGAAATACCCGATCCTAAATTGAGATGTTCTCTGGATGATCTAGTAATTCTCCATAATTGTATATACATCTTATAGTTGTGAGGACACAAATAGATCAAGTTTTTAGCAAATACAACTTACTAGTTTTTGGGTTTTTTCACTCTTTCTTCCTGGTATCTTTTGATTGTGTTGTGACAGGACAGTAGGTTTTTGGTTTGTTGGTTTGGGTTTTTTTGCCAGCAGCATTTGAAAGACCCACAGCTAGGCAAGCTGAGAGATGTTTCTGATTCTTATTTGACTTTTGAACTCTGTGTCTGTCTTTCTTTTGTTGTGGTTTAAATTTCACATCACTCAAAAGTTAATGCTTCTTAAGGATGTAATTTACCTTGAACATGATTCTTCTTCCTGGTGTATGGATAATTCAAGCACTCTGGTTCTGATGAGAAAATATGAACTGCAGGCAAGAGTTCCTGCTGTGGAAACAGAAGTAGTGAAACAAGGAACAAACATGGCTTCAGGGTAAAAAATACACTTCTCAAGTTTTGTTGTAAAATAATTAGCCTTCTGTGGAGGCGCAGAGACCATAGAAAAAGCACAGGAGCTGCTCAGTTGCCTGTGATTTGACTTAAAGTTTATGACCTTGAGTAATGTGCCTGCTCAACCACACTTAACAAAAGCATATTTGATGAAATGTTAAACTCATGAATTACATCTCCACGGAAAGCCTTTTTTAAAATTTGTAAAATCAGAAATAAATCAACATCTTCAGACCTCAGCGGAGTTGTTTAAACATGGAATTAAAAGGAACAGGCTGTTTCATCAACAATGACACTTTGTAAACTTACACAGAATGTGCAGCTTTTCTTCAGGTTAAAAAAGGACTCTGTATTCCAAGGTATTGTATAAAGAACTGTAGCATTAATAACACGGTTTTCTGAGTGGGGAAGCTGAGACAGAGGTGAAATAATGTTGTGAACTGATAGAAGCCAAAACTGCTTAGGTCTTGGTTTCTTAATTTCCAATCTAAATGTCTGCCCATTAGGGCTGTAAAAATTTGGGAGTGAGTTCTGTGACAATTTGGAGGCTTCTGTAAGGCACTACCTGTCCCTCTGTTTTCCTTGTCCTTGTCAGCAACAGATACTGGTTCAGTCGTCCTCTCATTTCAACCATCAAATGTCTAGAGTTACTCCCAGTTTATACTTAAAAAACGGAATTTGCTTATGAGAGAATAAATATGCTGTCCCTGCTCACACAGCAGCAAGGGCCAGTATCCCTTCTATAGACCTGTCAGCCCAAGGGCTTGCATGGCATTGGGAGTCTGTTCTTCTCTTTTTATTGCTTCATGAGTTTTATTTATCTGCTTTAGTTTAATATATCAGAATTGTTACTATTTATTATTTCATTTGTTTGGGATTTCTAAAAATAGTTGGGTACTACTGTGTTGAGACAAAAATAGGAAAAGTTTTCTTTGACTGGATGTTATGATTACTGTGTAAGAATAAAAATACAGTTTTTGTTTTCTTGGAGAGCTTTTACCTTTGTTTTTCATATATTAGGCATCGCATCTGATGCTAAAGCACTGTATAAAACATCTTTGCTGAAAAGTGGAAATTTCCCTGTAAAGAAGGGTGGATTTTTTTTAATAGGTCACAAGAAAGTTTGAAATGCACAATAGTTCTGAACATTAACTTTTCACTTTGTCCCTGGAACTTTTGAAGAGAGACTTGCGTTTTTTGGCATTGGTCAAGTAATCTGGTCTTGATAGACTCGCCGTCTGTAGTGTCTTTGTGTTAAGTGTTCCCCCTGGGGCTCCATCTTGTGTTTTAATTCCCAGTTTGTTGCTGATGTATGGGTTCTTCTGTTAAATAACTTTTATTTTCTATGCCATTATGCCTACATACTTTATTTGATTTGTGTTGCATACAGAGTGTTTTCCCCTTGTTGTGTTTGGAACTGGTTTGTAATAGGGTTATTGTTGTGTAATTCTGACTGAAAGTTACAACTTTATCAACAAACACAAAGTGCTTGTTCTGGTTGAAAATTTGTGTTTTACACTCATAATGAACTATTTATCCATTATGTGCTGGTTTTTATCGTTTAAATAAAAGAAACCACTATTTCATACATGCTGCAACTTAGGAAGTATTAAAGATTCACTGGTATGTAGAGCACTTACTGCTGTGAACACAAGTGAAGAGCTTCTGTAAACAATTGATTCAAGATTTCAAAATAACACAAGTGCTGAGAAAACTGCTGCACTCAACTATACTGTCACATTTCCATGGATTAATGAGTTACTGTTTGTTATCTCAGTGATAGTGACTGTCTGAGTGCTCAAACCCCATCACAAATGTACTATAAATTCATAACCTCAGATCTCTCTTTAAATCCCAGTGAAGATGTTCTGTCGTGAATACGATGTGCTGAGGAGCATATTCGCAGTTACTGAAGCTCAGCTGATAGGCACTGACTCGATTCTGTGTCTGAGCTGTAAAATGACAAATGGTTGAAAAATACATCCTTTATGCCAAGATCAGAGATTTCTGCCTGCAATTGTAGAGTGCTTTAGAGCAATTCAAGAAAATATTCAGATGCTGGCTGGAGAATACATTCATTCTTCCAAGCTGTGAATATTCCACCAGTCTGTGACTCTACTTTTGTCACTGTTTCTCATAAACTTACTGTGCTCAGTGATCCCCAGCCTCCTCATGCTATCTAGTCTTCCTGCCTGTCTTACTTAACCCCTGGCTTCACTTACACTTTTATCCTGCAGTGTCTGTGATGGAAAGCACCGTAAATATTGAAGAGAACTCCTGGTCTGTTGAATCCATTACTTGGGTGTACCTGTGGTGGGCATGTTAGTGTGCAAATCTAGTCAGGCTTGCAGAACTGGTCAGGGTACTTTCTCTGGAACATGTTCAATCTGTTTATCTAAGTAGGTAGTATTGCAATTAAATTTTTTTTCAGTAGCTTATCCTTTTGAAATTATGCTTAAAAAATTCAGAAGCTTTTTGAAATGCATACTGGCCATGTTTGGTTTGGGATGGCTGAACGCTGCATCCAGTGCACATCACTGCAGTGTACATTGGATTATGTTTTGGTATTTAGGAAGATGCAGCATGTTCTGTATGCAAACCCGGACACATAAACGCTCACACACCGTGTATACTGTGGCTGCACATCTTCAGCTTGTGTGGTATGATGTACACACTCGTGCACGCCCACACACTAAACCTTTGCAGGTCAAAAAGGGAGGATAAACTTTTGAACCCAGCTGCTTCCAAATTAAGTACATGTGCAGGGACCACCAAAGCTGGGGTTAGCATATTCCAGAAAAGTGCCGGACACTGACACCCACATCTTGTACTGCAGGAGACTTCTTGTTCTTCCCTTAGAGCCTGAAGGATGATGCCTTGGAAACACACTGTCCTCTTTGCCCTTTCCTTGTCACCAGAAAGGACAGGCAGCAGTTTGGTGACTTCTCCCTTCGTTATGGAAATGGGACTGATACAGTAATCAGGATGCTACATATGGAGCTTTTTAAATTACTGCTCTTCAGTCTTTTGTTAGCCTTCATTATTCCTGAAGATTTTTTTTCAAGTCATAAAAATGACATTTTTAATATGCAGAATTAAAAAAAAAAGGCAATATGAAGAATACATTCTTGTCAATAAGCTTTTACCTTTTAAACCAGTTATCTTAGTTTCTGCTCTAGGTATTTTAATTGAAGATTAACTACTGTTAAAGAGTATACAAATTTAGGTAGTATATATTTGAAGTAGTAAAATAGGACTGAATAAAAGCTGGGAATAGAGTGGCCTGTCCATTATAATTTTAGATTGCAGAGCACAAACTAACCTTCGTTTGAAGTCAGCACTGCTGACTGAGAGGCTCTTGTAATGTTAAGGCTATTTTATTTAATTTTTTTTTTTGTTCTGATGAAGTTCACTAGAAGTATACTTTGGAGTTGCAAGTTGAGCAGGTCTTACCTGGAATGTTTGTTTTAATTCTGCTGCATTTTTTAGTTGTTAGGTCAAAGCTGGTGCATGCAAACATGAAACAAAATGCTAAAAATAACTGTTGTATGCTTCTTTTGACTTCTGCTAAAATGACCTTGGTGAGCTCATTTTTGCCCACTACAGGAAATAATACAGTTCATTTCTGTCTGCAGACCGATAATTTCTCTTGTACCCTGAGCAAGTGTACCCCCTTGGGTACCACATGAGTTCACTAAAATATGAGCATTCAAGACATGGAGGCTGATTTTGTTTGAGAGGGAGGGAGTTGAAGAGGCTGCCTCATTCTAACCCACCTCCTTGTCTCTTGGGCAGAGTACCTGGTTACCTTCCAAAGAGAGAAGCTCTTCTCTTCCTCACAGTATCCCATATTTCTTCCAGGGATTCAAAGATAGCTGTCCTTGGAAAATCTTTTAAAGACTTACTGTTTAAACCTATTTGGAAGAGAGTGCATCTGGTAGGTTTTGTAAACACTCAGATTTTTCTTTCTCCTTGGAGTTTTTACTAGAGCTTGAATTTTAGCAGCATAAGTATTAATGTAAACTTCCTGTAGATCCATAGCTTTGATGAACTGCATGTGAAACACAGACTTTTATGAACCCTTATATGAATTCCTTCATCATCAGAATGCAGGATGAGGGAATGCTGCTGCTTCCATTTTGATTCCTGAAAGCTGCAGTAGCCTCATGAAGTGGGAGCTGGTGCTTGTGCTGGCACATTAACCTGCATGGAGATGTGATTCCCAGCTGGACCTTCCCTTGTGCAGTGCCTCAGGTAGCCCTGCACTGTGCCTCAGTCTGCAGGGCATGGACAGCTTTAGAAGGAGAATAAGGCTCAATATTGTGGTGTGCTGCACACACACACAGACTTCCCCCTCTCCTGCCTGCCTGTAAGGAAGGAACCTGGGTAAGATAGGACCTTGGGCTTAACATAGTGTAAGAGTCTCTATGTTCCTAGCTTTGCACAGGCAAAGCTGTTATCGGACAGGGCTGTGCCCTTTATCCATGACACTTCCCCACTCCTTCCCTTTTCTTGTTTTTTTTTGCTTGTTCTTGTTGTTTTCCCCCTCCTCATAAGGAGGGAGGGTTTGAACCACAGATTTGCCATGATTGTGCTACAAAATCAGTAACAGCTGTTGGAATTGTAAATGGCGCCTTGGTTGCTGTCATAAACCTGCAGTTGATCAGCTCTGCCCTGAGCAATAACTGGGGACATCAGGGCTCTAAATAGAGAACACAGATGGGTATTGGAAGGGACAGGGTTTCCTTTTACTGGATGACTTTTCAGATGCTGTCAAGTGCAGAGTTGACTGGAGCAGTGTCATAATGGGAGCTACGAGGAAGATGTAGCAGAGCTACCAGAGAAACTGTAATTTGAATGAGAAATTTTCTTATATTCCCCCCTTTGAGAAATCCAGTATTCTAAGAGAACTCAGTGGGCAAAAGATATTCCATGCATTCATTGGGTCAATCTACAAGTTATTTATATTGATAGGCTAAATATGTTCCTGTGTTGTCTTTGAGTAATTTAGGATATCATAAACATTGATATGTTAATACATGGCAAATGTTTAACAATTACTTGTCAAGAAAAATAAATCTTGAGATCTGACAGCCCCTGCTCCTTAAATGGACTGTATTAGAACCTAAACTTAATGAAATCAATAGTCATCACACAAGATGCTGCCTTTGTGGTTTTGGTAATAGGGCTAATTTATTCTTAACTTGTTTGTGTGTTTTGGCTGGTCATATTACATCTTCTATAATTTAATTTTCCTCTCCTTCAATGCTGCCTTTTACTGCACTCCCTAGAAATACCGTGTTTATTTGTGGGGGTTGGATTTTTTTGCAGTGCAAGTCAGAGTGAGTTGATGTATTGGAAATGTGCAGTGGCTCTTCAATTGGGGTCGTCACTCTGCGGAGCTGGGTTGGCTCTTGTAACAGCCTGCAATACCAGTTGTGAACCTTTTCCCTTTCACAGCTGAACTTGGACCCAGACACTCAAACAGCTTTGCATTGGTAGTGGGAATCTTGTATATTAGGTTGCTGTAATTTATTCTGTTCCAGACAGCCACCTATCAGGACACTTGTTAATAATTTCTGCATCAGAGCCCTGTGAATTGCATACATCTTATTTCTAAACAGTGTGATCAGCACCTGGAAATTTCAAAAAGATGAAGAGAGTCTTTTGGGGTGATGGTTCAGGAAAGCTAATCTCCTTCAGCATAAATATGATCTGTTTCCCTGGACTTGGACAGAGGCTGTACCTGTTTTCTGATATTTTGCTTGACTGGGTTTTAGAACAGTCTGTGCCCCAGGAAGAGTGTAATGAGGAAGGAAACCCAGCCCTTGGGTGCTTGCCTAGAAAAATGGAAGTATTGCTGTGGCATGGATAGAGATATTAAATTATTAATATGTGCTAGGTCTGTGTCACTGGATCTCTGCAGTTTGTACTATCTCATTTAAAGTCTGACTTACTGTGCCTGTCCCTTTATAAACATATCA
Source organism: Platysteira castanea (assembly GCA_013397175.1). Classification (NCBI taxonomy): domain Eukaryota; kingdom Metazoa; phylum Chordata; class Aves; order Passeriformes; genus Platysteira; species Platysteira castanea. The sequence goes on from VYXC01007869.1 coordinate 230,453, forward strand.
CTGCCTACATTCAACTTTGTTGGCATTGCTGTTTATTTGGAGCGCAAGTACTATAAAGTAATTATTAGAATACATTAACTTTTATATTCAAAGTTTTATTTCTGGTCTTTGTATTTACTGAGAAAAAGCATGAAAAGATTGAACTAAGTCTTGATTTTTACAAGGGAAATACAAATAATTTATTACTTTTAGAATGATGCTTATATCATTTTAAGCATTTTTATTTGGAGAGTGGACTGATGACTTTGCATTTCTGTTTTTAATGATACTGAAGTAGCTTACAGAGAGTCCCATTCTGCAAATCTTCCCCCCCTTTCTGATAATCATTGGCTAATTTATTTCTGTAAGAACATTTTAAAATATTGTAGATAAATAATACAAAGACAATCAGTTAAGGCTCAGTAGTGTTCAACCAGCATGTGAAAAGCATAGTGTCTTAATTAAAAGAAACACAGGAAACTTAGTTATTGGAAAGTATTTTTCACTGCTAGAGGATTTGTAGATGACTAAGAAATTTATAGACTTGAGTTTTTTATTTTTTAAATAAAAGCCAGATACATGTCTTCATCGTTTGGCTTGTTGACTCAATTTACTTGGATGGAATTTTTCAACATTTAAAACAAATTAAAATTCATGAATCATTTCTGCTTAAAGGCACAAGCTTTCATAGATACAACAGTTAAGACTTAACTGGTTACATACATAAATACTGTTTTGGATATGTAAATTTTGTACTTGCTCCCTTAAAAAATGCAGATGAGAATTTGAATAGTTGGGATACAGCTGTGATTACCTGTTATACAATAATTATTGTGCTTGAATAACTGTTAATTTTAGTGTTGTATTGTCTCTTTCTCTCTTGTTTCCTGCAACAGCAGTGACTATGTTGCAGGGCAGCTGTGAAGAAAACGTCCCACCATAGCAGAAGGCAACAACATGATTTGTAAAGCTGTTTTGTGCTGCCTTAGTTGCAGTCTGCAATTTCTTGGTACTTTGAGAGGTTTTACAGTTTTGCTATGTTGATCCATATTTGCTCTTGAACTCGGGTTTTGCTGCTCTGTGCTGGCGTGGTGTGACTTGTTCAGGAGGGGAAGGTGTTGTTTCAACCAGGGTACATCGGTGTTAGATTAGGATCTGCATTGTTTTACTCTATGGTAAATGCAGCATGTGAATTTTTTAATTGTTTTAATTATTGTGACCAGTTGATTGCTGGTACAGCTAAGTGAGCTTTTCCACAAACATTCTGTAAACCTGGCAGGCTTTATTGTGAGGTTTTAAGCCGTGCTTTCCTGGAATTTGTTTAAAAACATGGCTCTGGGAACGTAGGTGAGCAGTCAGTGGATGTTGACAGAAAATGACAGTTGTTCCAGATCAAAATGTCTGTTCCCTTTCAAATCTGTTATTTCAAGAATATTTTGAGGATTTTATGTGGTTCAGTATTCACTTAGAAGCTCATTTCTCTGCTGCTGTAGTACTCAGGCACCCAGTCACTGTAGCACAGCTCTGGGCACTGTGTTGGTGTTCAGAGAAGTACCAGCCACAGCTTGTTTTTTTTTCTCTGGACTTCTTTTCCAGAGGACATGGGGGAGCAAAGTGAGGGATTTGTGGCTATACATGTGCAGATGTGTATGTACTGTTGAAAACTTTAAAGTAGTTTTAGTAGAATGTACAGTTTCTAAGTAAAACGAAAGGTAAAATAGTAGACAAATTAGGAAGCAAAGTCGAATGCACCCTTTTGGATATTCCTTGCTAAGGCTGCTTTGTATGTAATGTCCATAATCTGTATATAGAAGTCCATAATGAGCTTTCACTGAAAGCTGTGTTTGTTTTCTGCAGAAGGGACTTTTTAAGAATATTGGAATTGTTGAGAGTGAGTTTTGTTACATGAGCCAGGTAATTGGTGTTTGAGCATCCACTCTAGCTGGAAAACCCAGTGCCTGTGAGAGCAAACCCATCCAGCCTTGTCACTCGAGTGGCCTCTACTTATGGAGTGACCCTTGCTTTTCTCATGCAGCCTTCCCTCCTGCTGGACTGAGATCCACCTGTGGATGGGGTTTGACTCTGGGAACCTCACCCAGGAACACGTGTGTGCCCCATGGAGCTGCTGCATCTGAGGGTGTTTGAGTACCCCTTTATGATCTTCACCAGTTTCGGTGTTGGCTGGTGGCCTTGGCAGGTTGTGAAAGACACTGGTGGGGGAATACACTGTGGAATTGTGAAGAGTCATTTTAGGGAAGAAGTATATGAATAATAAAGGAGAAAGAACTGGCAAACATTTGAATTCAGTAAAACAAAATGATACAAATTTCTAGTGGGTTGGTTTTGGTTTTGTTTTTTTGGTAGAAAGCCATAGAGGAGAAATTTATAGTTTATTAAAAGACTGAAAACGTCATACGAACCGAAAATTTTCACACTGTTTATTCTCCTCCGCCTCCCACAACATTTTATTTCCCTTGTAATACTTAGTTTGAACTTTCCTCTATTTCTCTGGATCAAGTAATTTTCATGCAACTTTGGGATTTTTTTTCATAGGCTTTAAATCTTTCTTCTAAATAATGTTTTTTAGAATAAAAAAAAGCCATGAATACATTATAATTTCAATTTTCATGGTGTGTGAAAGATTTCTGCACTAGGTCTTTATTGTTTTTGAAGAATTCATCACCCTAGTTAAGAAGCTTAATATAAATTAAAGAAGGTATTAAGGAACATTAAGACATCAAAATGTGGAGCGTTCTTTTCCTTTCGATTGCACCAAATGCAAACAAGTTGAATAAAATGCAATCAAAGGGCCTGTTTGGAGAACATTGAGTGGCTTTACAGCTGTGCTGTAGAGAACCTCTGGTAAGAGCATAATTCAAATAAAAAGGCCTTTCTTTCCTCCTCCTAATTCTCTTTGTTGTGGTGACAACAGAGTACAAGCCCGATAAAAATTTAATCACCTTATCTTTTTAAAGCAAATTGCATATTTGTTTACACACAATATACATAACATGAAAAAGCAAAAGCTGCTATCCAATCCCCCTCCCCTTCTAATCGCATTAAAGGCCCTTGCCTAGAAGTTTAAAAAAAATATTTAAATGTTTTATTCTTTATTCTGAAGTCCCATTGTTCGGGATTGCTTTAAAAAGGCAGCCCAAGGGAAGATGAATATCACCAAACTTAAACTCTGGACCAGGGCTGAGCAGCAGATGCCTGGGATATGTCAGCAGAGTTGGTCCAGCTTAACTGGCTGCTGCGGTGCCTCCTCCACATCAAGAGTCGCAGGCGAGATGGGAGGATTACAGACAGGCCTGCGGATCGAGCACTTTGATTTGGAGCTGCTTTGTAATGAATTGCCTTTGATTCTGTGTCAGATCTGCTAACCTGAACTTTTTCCGCATTGTATACACTTCTGAGAGGCTGCTGTAGGAGAGATTGGGCACTGGTGCTGGTTTTGTTGTTGTTGTTCCCTTTTCACTGGGCTGATGAAGTTTTAGTCCCTTGTGTTGAATGCAAAAACCTGGTTTTAGTTGTTTCTGCTCCCCTTGGTGCACACAACATGAGCATTGTTGGTTTTATTTACTGTTTAATAGGTATTGGAGTGCTGACAAAAACACAATCAAAAGTGTCTTCTGGCCCACTGCTGAGTGGCTCTGGGCTAAGAAACTCCCTCACTGGATAGAAATTGAGTGCCAAAGGGATATTCTATGGTTTTTAAAATTATGAAAGCTCCTGTGCTTAGTGGTTTCTTCGATCTATTTTTACATAATTAACTGTACTCTCCAGGGACATGTTTGTGATATTGTTCGTCTTGATCTGAGAATTTAATCAGCAAGGACTACCTCAACAAGGTAGTGAAAATCTGTCCTGTACAACAGTTGTCATAGACTGTCCCAAATTCTACTCGTTGTGTTTACATCTGCATGTTTCTTAGTACTCTCCCAGGAGAGAGGAAGAATTTATGTGATCCAGTGACAATAATTGTGATTTCAAGACACTGTTCTGACTTTGAGTGTTTTGAATGATCTTGGGTATTTCACATTGACCTGCCTGTAATTTTTCTACTGTTGAATTGTAAGAAGAGCCTGCCTATAATCCCAAGCTTCCAACATCACGTTTATATGTATCAATAATTTGATTCCTTATTAGTTCCATTATTTTTTCATAGTTGCTCCTGTTGTGCACTGGGCATTTTCCATGCATTCAGTTTTTGCTTCAGGGAGCTTGAAGAATGTGTGGACTGAAATCAGAGCACCACTGTGAGTGGTGCCTCTCCCTGCAGGTAAGCTGGGAGAGCAAGTACAGCATTTAGGCATGATCTCAATGGCTCTGTGGACCTTGAGTGGCCATCAAGCGAAAACAGAGTTTGAATAATTGCTGGTATGATACATCAGCTGGCGTAATTGCAGCCTTGTTACTGTACTGAAAGCCCATGAAGAAATTAATTTGAAAATTTCCTCTAGGCTAGTGGAACAGTGTTGGATTTGAGGCCAGAAATATGATCATAGTGGTTGTCTTTTAGCTCTGACAGTTGATCCAGTGTATTGTGTGTACACTTAACTCGTGTAGCCTAGACCTAGTCCATGGTGCACTGGAGTGTCCTTGTAACTTGTATTAAGGTTAGTCCCTGCTGCACAGAAACACAAGGTTTTGTACAACATACAACTCATAGTTGTGTTCCAGGAGTGCAAGGTAGAAAGTCCTCTGCTCTTTAGAGGAGTTGCTCCAGGAGGACTTGGCCAACAAATGCTTGTGGTGGACTGTGCAGTGGCAGCTGTGTTGGCCTATAAAATGGGGTCAGGTTTGGTACTCTCAGCTGATTTGTGCTGAAGGATGGCCAACTGGCCAAGAAACGAAGACCTTAAGTATTTCACTTCATCTCCATGCTGTCATTTAGTGTTGTAGGGTATGGTGGATTAGGGTGTGTTTTGGAAAACCCACTGTGAGAACTTGCAAGTATCCTTCTAAAGTGTGTGTGGGCTTGTGTAGACTTTAATAATGACATGGGTGCACACCAGCAGTTTGATACAAGATGGGGATTTGTCAAGTACAGAAATCTGTCCTGCCACGTGGCTTCAGATGACAGTGGTCCATTTGTACCTGGAGTTTAATAGTTACATTTTATTTTTGAAAAACAAGGTTAAAAATGTGGTTGTATTATGTAAATTTGGGAAATCAGATGATATATCCCGGTCATCTTGCTGGAAATTGAGATGTATAAAGCTGAATGAATGGCATACTCAATGCATTGTGTTATGCTGGGTCTCCTCAGTGTGGATGACAGGTTTAGGATGAAAAGAGGAGAGGGAAGGGGCAGGCAAGGCAGGCACAGGGAAGTGCACCATTGGTACCCACTCATCAGCCTGCAGCTATGGTGTGGTGCTGGAGTCTGTGCTCCATTTAGCAATATGAAAAATATCAGACTGAAAATCAAGACGCTGACTTCATCTAGAGGGTATGGCAGACTAATTAAAGAAAAAAATGTGTACCAATTGAGCCTATAAAACTCTTCCTGACCTTGAGAAAACTCCCAGAGAGCTGTGGGAAACTCCAATCTGTCCCCTCTGAACTTTTTTGTGTTGTTGTTTAAATATAGTAACTGCTTTTTTAATTAAAAAGAAAAATTAGATGGCATTTCAAATTGTGTCCATGGTGCCTTGGGGACCTATTACGGTACAAATTACCCTCTACTATTTAGTGAGGTCTTGTTTACTATTATGTGAAGCGAGGGTTACCAGTGTAAGGATGTAGGACAAGAAAGGCCCTTCTTTGAAAGTCTGGCTCTGCACATGAAAGTGACGCCAGCAATTGGAAGCAATTTGTGGAATTGTTTGATTATATTAATTATGGCACCAGCAAACAGTGCTTGGGAAACAGTTTTGTTTTCTTGCATTCTTTCTTGATTGCTTGCAGCAAAAGCCAAGATACAAAATGTGCCTTTAAGGACTGCTGGAGAGCGCAGTTCAAGCCATTGTGTGGAATTGGCACTGAGCTTGAAAGGGTTGTGTCCAACTTGATGGGAGAGTTTTCCAAATACAGCTTCGGCCTGAACTTCACCCAGGTCAGCCTCTTAAATTAAAACAGCTTCTGTCTTCCTCATCAAGGAAGATTAGCTCTTTCCCTGCAAAGTAGGAGCTCATAATGAAGTCCATGTCGTTTCCAGCAGTACCACTTCTTATAATAATGTCTTTCAGTCCAAACGCCTGTATAAACTTAAACTGATGCATAAGACTCAGTCCTGCTCACCACTGAGCTGCAGCCTTCTCTGATGTGGTACAGGACAGCTGTTCCCCAATTTATGGGAAGATGTTTTATTTGTTAAGGATTTCCAAGCAGTCTGCCATGCTGAGACTGCAGGAATAGCTCTGCTGATGCAGGCTGGCTGTCACAACAGTGTTTGGTTGGGACATGGGGCAGTCTACTTCTGCTTAGTGGCTGTTTTTTTTTTTCTTGTCTCTGTCATCAAACAATGAATTATGGATATTTTGCGTAGATCCCAAATACCATGCTGAGGATTTAGCACATTTGGAAGGAAGGAGTCTCCTTTCTTGTCTCCTTGGAGGCCGGTTGCTCCCTGGCCAACTTTGTGCTGTAGCCCTATTAATATTCACAGGCCAGGCAAGGTGATAATAACTGATTTTGTACTGGCCAGAAAAGAAAAATTACTCTTCTCTGGAGTTTGAAACTCTAGCAGAATATTTGAGAGAGCTGACAAGAGATGTGGGAAAGGTGGTGTGAATTCAAAATAGAATTACTGGAGAATTGTGAAGGGATTTACATAGGTAAAATTCATTGCCTGATCTATGAAAGTAATTGAAGCTCAAATCCTGAACTCCTGAGGGCAGCAAGGAAAGGAGTATCCCTTGTTTCTTGAGTGAATCTCTGGTCAACTATTACATTGAAATTGTCTTGGTAATCATATTATACTTGTTATCATGGTGATGAACACCTAGGAACAGAGTAGATTGACTCCTGTAAAATCTTTTGCCTATAAAAGAGTTGCAGGTGTTGACCCTGGTGCCAGGTAGAGAATTCCTGCCTGATCCTGGGCTCCAGGATGCAGTTTCACCCTGCTCTTTCTAAAGCACAGTATATTCATGACAGGCAGATGGGATGCCAAGCTAGATAGGACCAGCAGTCTCTAGATGACCCATCCATCATCCAGTCCACTAGATGTGGTGTGGTGCATCTGAGGTCCCTATTATAGTGTTTATGGGTACAATGACATAGTACTTTTGTCCTTGGAAGGCTCACAAAGATCTTGGTTTTCCTGATCAGTTTGAGGTTTTTGGGGTTTGTTTGTTGGGGATTTTTTTTGTTAGTATTTTGGGTTGGGTTGTTTTTGGGTTTTTTGCTGGGATATTGAAGGTGAGAAATTACTTGAGTAAAGTCAAAAGGTAGGATTTTGGGGTATCTTTAGCAGAGGAAAAGAGAAGCAGAGTTGTTAACTGTTGGCTTAATGTAAAGAGTTGAAGCAGCAGGATCCTGTATTTTGTTGTTCTTGTTCTTTCTGCCTTACTGCAGAGCTAACTGTAACAGGAGAGGCTGGACGAACTGATCCTCTCATTTTGGGATGCTTCTGCCTTTTGTTTAAACAGAGTGTTACTTCTGGGATATTCCATGAGCTCTTAAAGCTTTTAGGGTGCATAAAAACAGGTTTGTAGAACTGCTGAAATATTTGGGGACTAGTTGGAAAACAAGAGTGTGCTTTCTAATGTATTGTGGAACTCTGAGAATTGGTTCTTATTACACTGGTATTTCTATTTATTTTGCTGGAAACCAATGATAAATTTATTATTCTTGTTTTAAAGTTGATCAGAATGTGAAACAAATGGGACTGCTGCTCTATTTGAACCTTGTACCCTTCTTTGGACATAGGTAGTTATGTTTTTTAAGGATGGATGAATATATGTAGCTGTTGCAAGAAGAGAAAAATGAATTAGTTTTTAGTTGTGTTGTGCTGAAGTACAGGATTCAGGAGTCCTGCAGTACTGGCAAAAGTTTCTATTTCCTTTTAGTGGTCCATCATTGCAGTAAGCCGAGGGAGAGCCTGGTCTTTGTACCCTCTCCAGTGCAGCCCCTCTGCATCAAACTGTGGCATGGATGTCTCCATCTGGGCCTCTAATTATTTCTGATTTTCAGGTCAACCAGCTTTTGTGCTGTTAGCAAGACAGTTGATGCAGGCACACACTCTCTAACTGTGTAATTAGGGTTCAGGTTCTGAGAGTTCAATTTAAGGAAATCCTGAAATTGTGCAAACCAGCTGTTACGAATAATCCATTGTGAGTGAGGATTATCCCCACCACTTTGTCTCTTTCAAGTTTTGCTCTTTTTTTCCTTCCCTCGGGAGGAAAGAAAAATGTCTACCTGTCATATTAAAAGGTTATGTTTGCCTCGGATAAAAATTACTTCCAACATCAAATGTGCTATGTTAACTTATTCTGTGATGCTCAGTCAATTCTTAACATTTGAATGTTGACAGGAAACAAGATGTTGCATGTAGCTGAGTCTTCTACCTGCAGCATTTGAAGGAAATGAATAGGATATTTTGTTTACAAAAGGGAAAAGCAAGTTCAGTTTCCCACTGAAACCCTGCTTGCAAATTCCTGAATGGAATGGGAGGTTTGGCAATAGTATTGGCTAGTCAAGAATAGTCTAGCAATTTCTTAATATGTAATGGAGAAAGGAATATTTTCTATTCCCAGAGTAGCTGCTGGCATAGCCTCAATGTGCTTTTTCCTAACAGCATGGTGAGGATCCTGAGCCAGCGCTTTTCCAGCAAACCATGGCAAGTACCAGTGCAGGGTAGGATGAACTTTTAATTTTGGCCTGAAAGCAAAGTTCTCATTAACTGGGAGCATTGTAATCTTTTAACATGATTTTTTCCCCATTACAATTCTTGATGCTGTTAAGAAAACTGTGTAATCATCCATGCAGATACTTCCGTGTTCACCAGCATGGTTAGCAGTAGGCTTTTTTTACAAGTGTGCACATGAGAAGGGAGTTGTTGAAGTTCAGCAAAATAAATTATTCTTCCTAGCTGTGCTGGAGAGCATGCCCTGCCACCTATATTATTACACCTGTTTTCAATGATGGGTTTATCAGTTGCTTAAAAATTACTCCTGTCTCTGGCTGGGCTACAAAGAGATACTGTATTATCTTGCTTTTCATCTAAAGTGTGTCTGGCATTCAGTCTTTAAAATCTTGCATTCAAACACAATGTTTCGTTAGCTTTGAAGGAGACAGGACTATTCCTAAATATTGAAGAGAACTGTGAAAATAGGAAATGGAAATACAGAGATGGGAAATCTGAAAAATTAAGTTGGAAAAGGGGGAGAGAGATAAAACTCCTGAAGGGCTGAATAGCAGATGCAATTGGGAGTCAAGGAATGAGGAGCTGGACTTTAGAAAGAAAGAACAGAAACCACCCTTGGAGGCCTTTTGAAGGAGCAGGAGAGCAGAAGGCTAATAAGAAAAAAAAGTTAAAAATCTGACAAGGGACGTTGATAAGGAATGACAGTATTAAGTGAAGGAGGATGTGTAGTGGAGAAGTTAAAAGTGTAAAAGGCAAAGTAGAATCCAGGTTTACAGGTAATAGATGAAATAAATATGTACATGGGGCAAAAGCACAGAGGTGCTCCTTCACCCTGCTGTTGGGTGAGCAAAAGGAATTAGAGGAGCGGATACTGTGTCAGCTTTCATCCTCCTTCCAGCTGAAGCAGTAGTAAAAACAAAGCAAAAGTAAACCAGGTTATGGTGCTGTGTGTGGGTGTTGTGATTTGTGTCCGGGCCGGCATTCCTGGCCGGCTGATGTGGAGCTGTCCCTGCCCCACCGCGGGATCATCGCCCGGCTCCGCCACGTCCTGCTTAACCTGGGGGCAAAACTTGTGTCCGTAGGAGTCACTTCATTGGAGGGAGGGAGAGAGGGGAGCTAAATTGATTGTGTATAGATAAAATTGGATCTTATCTATACGCAAGAAGGCGTCTAGAGTTCTACAGTGTGGAATTTCCATAAGAAGTTGTTAAAATCTGCGTGTTTCTACGCAAATTTCTTGTGTGAGTAATTGTAAAACTCGAGGCTGCAGTTCATTTCACTGTGTAAGATACTGCAAATCACTAAGCTGCTAGCTTTTTATTTGTGAATTTTTTTTTAAAATACTGTGTTTATCCTTTATTTTGTGCATGTGAAATTTTTTTTAGACTTGGAAAATATTTTTCCTGATGTGGTATTGCTTTTCAGTTGAATTTGAAAATGCATTTTTTAATTCATATTATTTATAAATGGATCAGTTTGGACTAAATACTATAGGCCATTCTGAGACAAAGGATATTAAAGAGTCTGTATTTTTATTTGTTAATTATTAGCGGTAGTTGAAATGAAAAGAATGAAGTAGATTACACTGTTTTACAACTATATTTTCATGTCTAACCTCAGTTAGTGGATGCTAAAAGTACATTTTGCATAAGACCTTGTCTGGGCACTTCTTCTTAGAGACATGGTTTTGATGGGTGGGAGTAAATTTGCTAAGCTTTCATATATGTGCCTTTGAGGATGGCCCATTAATAATATTAATACATAGGTATTTTCTACTGTTGTGTGCAAGGCATTTCTTAGAACTTTGAAGCTAAAGTCTTTTTTTTTAACACACGGACCTTTTCAATTTAATCCATTAGCAACTGGCAAAATAAAGTAATTGTCCAACAGAGGAAGAAAAAAAATCTATTAACATTTGCTACAAATCCGAGTAGTACAGGCAGCACTTAATTAATGGACCAGATTTCTCACTATGTGTTCAAGCTAACATAGCTATTGTTCAGGAGAGATTAGACCCTTAATGTAAGTAAGTTAAACTAGACCTCCATCTAAAAATATCCGTCATTTCAGCTATTAAAGGTCTGATGTCTTCTTCGGTGACAGATATATTTCCCTTCATTTCCTTGGTTTTGTAAAATGTAAAGTATGCATTGTGTGTAATGCGAGAAATCCACGGAGGTAGATGAAACCCCGATTGTGCCTGTCTCTCCCTGCCTGCTCCTTTGTGCTGCTCCCTGTCTCAGAGCGTCCTCAGCCCTGAGACCTCCTGGCACCAGAGCAGAAAAACAGAAAATGCCATTTGTCAGGGTATGATGCCAGCCACCTAATCTGTTTGCAGAATGAGGGCCATGGGATCTGATTAGGTAATTTAGATACCATGTGAGTTTAATAACACCTGAGCTGCCTTTGGCTGTCAGCCCGTCACTTCACTGGTAGGAACTACCACATTCTGCCACTTCTTTGGTAAACTTCTTACCTGGAATGCCTTATTTAGTCCGAAGAGGTGTTAAGGGCTGCAGGTGAGATATACCTTTACTACTTCTAGGTGGAAGATAGTGCTAGGAGGATGTGAGATGGCTCTGTTTTAAATGCATTTTCCTCAGCAGAGTTCCATGTGTAGCACATCTTTTTTCTCGAAAATGAAATTTTTCAAACATGAGATGCTTTGTTTGGATACTGCAGATGCTGTGCCAGGTTTCAGTTGTGTTGGGCCATCCAAGATGATGTCACTGGCAGGTTTTGAAGCTCAGTTTATCAGTGGTGCTTATTTCACCCTCATGGCCGAGATTTCTCTGACTTGCTGCTGCAGCCGAGGGTCTCTGTGGGGTGAGAGGCCAACCCCCACCCACCCCCACCATGTCCCTGTAAGGGCTTGCAGAGGCAGCCTGGGTACTTCAGGTACCCATAAGGGAAAATTTTGGCTGCAGTTTTAATGCCACATCTCCTCCCTTCCTCTCTCCTTTCCGCCAATTAGCATTTTTTGGAAATTAGAGTCTCGCGAAGCCTGCTAACATAAATAAAAGTGTTTTAGGATTTGTTTGCTTTAATTAAAATGTGTCTTTCTGAAAGTAGTTAGTTAAACATCTTTCTTAAACAGTGCTGTGCCAGTAACAGCAACATTAGTAATAGTGATAAGACCCAGAAAGGGAAACGAACTAGAAAGCAAAATGAAATGTTTCTTTGTCCAAAAAATAAATGGTCGTCTCAGGAAAGCAGAGGAAACCCTGTACAGGGACAGTTACAATTAGATTGATCAAAACAGTGGAAAACTTAAAGTATTAAATAGATTCTGCAAAGGTATTTTGCGAGTGGGGCTGCATGAGGTCACTCTTTTTGCTGTTTTTATTTTGTTTTCCCCTATTTTGGCTGTTGATATTTTTTTTCCTTGCAGCACCCAAGATGCTCTCAGAGCTTTCCAAATAGGAAATAAGTTGCTTTTCATGTAGTGATAAATTATTTTTCATAGTGAAGATGGAGTGATTGTAAGGGTAATGATATTAATGGGATTTATATGAAAGCATCCAATTAAAAAATTGAAACAGCTGCATCAAACATGACTCTACAATGTAATAAAATCATATAATAAATATGTGGTCCCGCCACACCATATTACCTAGTTTGATTAATTGAACCTTACATGTGCAAAGATAGTCATTATCAGACTTCTCAGCCATCAAGGAAGAACAGTCTCAATTATTTTCACAATGAAATAATCATTGCTTTTTTTGTGTCCTGCCATCTGGAAAGAGAAAACAGCAGCTGCCATGACTGTGAAATGCATGATCTTGCAGAACTGTGCAAAGTTGATTCTACTTGATGCTGGACTCCTGCAGCCTTAGCGTGGGCTGTAATTTATTTAGTTACATACAAAACGTGTTGCTTTTCTCCTCTTTTGGACCCTTGCGCTTTTTTCCCTTTCTTTGTCCTTTCCCCCTCCTCTCCCCCCACCCCCAAAAAAGACCCCTCTCTCTCGGAAACTCTCCCCACTGCAGGGCCTTGGGGATGGTTTACAGCCTCTGGTTGTGAAATGGCAAATGAGCATTTTCCTGGTTTTGCTTCAACACTTCCTCATTTCCTCCCTTCCCTTGGCGATGTGGTGGGAATGCTGCTGGAACGATTTGCTCCCTGACACAGCAAGATGAGAAGGTGGGCTCTGGGGCCGTGGCCCCCTGCCATCAGCTGTGGGTGCCTCTGGATGTGTCTGAACTGGAGCAGATCACCTGTGCCTGTAGACCTCCTGTCTCCAGTAAATCATAAGCATCTCAATCTTTTTGTCAGGCCGTGATATGAGAATCCGCATCTGAATTTCAATATGAGGGGAGAGAGGCTGATTAAGTGTTTGAGATAAGGTTATGTGACACCGCAGGTTAAAAATACCTGAACTGATTTTGGCCCAGTGCCTGAGAAGCACATTGCAGCATATTCAGGTGGCACTGAAAAAGCTTCCAGGGGGTTTGTTGTCTTCTGCTTTACGCAAGTGCTTCTTCAGGAGTGGTCTTTTAGGAGCTGCATCTCTCTTGTTTAACAGCATTTCTTTGGACTTTGCTATCTTGCATTTCTTACCTAATATGTTACAAAGGTGTTGAGTCATAAGGAAAAATAAAGGGGTCGTAAACCCTGGCCATTTAGGAAGAAAAGGAAAAATATTTTTGTTTGGCACAAATGTCTGGAGAAACAGATCTCCAAAATACTACGCAGCTTAGTTCTAGTGCCCCATAGCAATGCAAGTTGAAACCCCTAACAAATACTTTGTCTTAACAAAATAAAAACAAAACAAAAACCTAAGAAACTAAACCAAACACAAAACCTGTATAATTTACAATGTGCAAGTTATAAAAAAAGCAGTGTGCTTCTGGTAGATATGGAAAGTAGACTTAAAGAAATTCATGAATCTTCTGAGTCTTATGACTCTCTATAATTTTAGTATTTTGCCAGTTGTTTTTTATTCATGACTTATATTTTTATAAATATTCTCAGTGATGACAAGAAACTTTGGGTATGTATCTGAATACTAGAAAAGGCCTGCCAAGTAAAAGGCTTAGACCAGGCAAGCTAGTCTGGCTTGTTTAAATTCTTGCCTGTGTTTAATACTTTAAAAGCTGTAGATGGACACAGAAGGATTCAGGATACTGCACTGGATTTGTGGTATCACTGTTGTGAACTTTGTTATGTTTAAAGACTTCTCTTATTTTCTGTGTAAATTACCATATTCCAGGAGTCTTATGCAGAAATGTGACTTCCCTAATGCATTTGATGTACTTTCTTATTTTCCTTGGTTGATTTCAGATGTAAACCTGCCTGCTCTTTTTTTCTAGTTCTATGAAATGTGATGTTGAGTGTGTTAGTCATGTGTGTTCTTGTTCTTTTGCAGATGGGCTGAAGCCAGATACCAAGATGCTGCTAACTGCTGCCTGCAAGAAGAAATTGAAGGCAGGGAAGGGGGATATGACCAAAGAGGATGAAAGCAGCAAGAACGATTCAGCCCAACCTGTTACTATCTCTCTTATCTTTAAAAGATATGTTTTTGACACACAGAAGAAAATGATTCAGTCCTGAGGAAGCAAGAGAGGCCTCTGATTACACCTGGAAGTCCAGACCCTGAAATGCATTGAGGTGGAATGTGTTTCTTGTCCAAACACATTAGACCTGTTCTTCCTCACAAACAGAGCCTGGAAGCTCCTGCTGACTGTGCCCCCTTCCAAAATCTCTGCAGTCTCATATTGTTCTGTTCGAATTTTCTTATTTCTTATTTCTGTGATGCAAATCTTTATGGCATCTCAGAGGATCTCACCTGCCAGATGAGCACATTTGGGTGTACATTCTAACTGCACTGTTTTTCTGGAGAATAGTTTTGAAGCTTCTCTTGATTTAGAAGTTTGCCACCAATATTAATCTAAATCAAGTCAAGATGTGAATTTCATGTGACCCACAAAGTGAAGCTGATTATTCTAGGCTTACTTCCTTGAGCAAAGTGGGAGACAAAAAGCACACACTTTAATAGGTGAAACCTAAAATGGATGTTTCACATTCCTTCAGTTGGAACTATGTAAGATGCTATCTGAGAGATGGTATGGATGTTTTTTATAAATACGATTTATATCTAGAAATGTTTTTCATATTAAACATAATGATCTGTGTAGCTGAGAGTCTTAATTGTTCTGTTTGCTGTTCCAAAGGTTCAGAACTTATCTTCAGTGACATTTTATGTAATTTTTCTGATTTTCCTGCCTGTTCTGCAATGAATCCTATTCCAAAGCTGTTTTCTTTTTCTTTTGCCTTTTTTTGTTTTTGTAACCAAAATGCCTTTTGTGTGTGAAAGAAAAAGTTGCCTCTGGAAATAGTCAAGGGCTTTATTTCATTAAAATAATGATAGAAGATTGCTGCATAAGCCTTGTAAAATGAGTATCTCCAAGATGTTTTAGAAACCATTAGTTGTTTAATAGGGATTTCATGGCTGCTTTAGCTCTTTCTCTCAATTTCATGTCCTAGACTCATAAAAAGGAGAGCACTGGTAATATCCTTTCTTTGTTGCGTACAAAGTATAGGACACCTTAACATGAAAACTAACAGCAGTTCCACAGGTATGAAAGCTGCAGTCTGAAACAGAAATTGGACTCGGGCTCGGCAGCACAGAAATTGTTAGTTCCTGCCTTTTGAACAAAAAGAGTACCTGCTTGTTGACACTGAATAGCAGCCTGTGACCCATTTGCTGAAGTCAGTTATAGATGGTGACCACATGTATAATGTAAGTGCATTAGTTGCACATGGAGGTAAATAATTGCTACATTCATTCTTATTAATCGTATTATTATATCACTTGATGGGCAGGAGTCCATCATGTTAACATGATCCTGATTTTTTCCAGTCTTTTCCTTTTAATTTCCAGGTAGCCAAAGAAGCTACACATGGCGAATCTATCAGCTATTGAGAGAATATTTACAGCTGGACAGTTGTGAGACAGGGCAAGCCTGGTGTCTGAACTAGGCTGATGGTGCCCCTTTAAATCAGAACAGAATTAGTGCTTTGTGTAATAATCCCAAACAGTTTCTGCTGAGTGAGTCCCAGCAAAGCTTTAGCACATCCCTTAAGATTATGGGGTATGCTTTCAGTGTGATCCCGGAGGAATTAGGCAGGCAACTTCAGCTATTGGCTTAACGTGACTTGTGCTGCCAGCCTTGCTGGAAAATGTATCCTTCTGTAATGGAAAAAATGCATTTCACACCCCTGTCACCTCTCCTTCCCCATTCCTCTCTTCTTCCCAAATACCCCCAAGGGCAGTCTTTGGAAGGAATATTTATAATGTTATCTTTCTTTTAAGCCTTTATCAAATCCTGTTTTGTACTCTGCACTGTTACCTCTGCCTAAGATACTGCAGTGATGGTGGAACATAGAGAAACAGATGACTTTGAAGGAACAATGTTACTATCATCCCAAGTTAGTCTAAGAATTATTGGTATAAAAAAACCCTAATTAAAAATACCCTAATTATTAAGGAACTTATACTTGTATCTGTATAGTTCTGGTGTCCTTGCCAAATTTTAAATGGATTCTTAATTTGGAGTATTGGAAAGAAAAAGAGAGTGATCAGGAGAGATGCTTCCAGAGTTGTTACCCTTGCACTTACAGGGTTTTGTCTTTCTCATTTCTAAGCCACTTCTGAGTAGTTCTGGAGAGGAGGTTGTCTGTGTAAATGGGAGTATGTATTTTTACAAAGGCCTATCTGATGAATGTTTCCCCCCCACACTGTGGATTGCCCTTAACAGGATCAGTAAGTCTGTTATGGAACTTGATCCCTTTGAAAACTCGTTAACCCTGAACACTTAGATTTGCAGCCCTCTGCTTGGCTGAAAGGACTCCTAGTGCAGGGAGTCCCCTGGTTTATTTGCTTGGGGTACTCCAAGGGAGTGAGCTGCAATACTTCCAGAGTTGGACCTACCTCCCTTTCTCATCCAGTCTCTTGTAAACATATTTTTAAAATCTTCCCCCTATCTTCCATTTCATATCCAGACTAGCATGCTAACTTGGCATTTTTCTTCCATCTCACTCTTAAGACCTAACCTCCTCCTCAGTGCTCCCATTTCCTTCTTTGCTCACTGCTTCTCTTTGCTGTTGCTCTGCTCTTGCCCTGGAGATCTGTGGCAGGGCTCCCACGATGGTTGCTGGAAGCCCAGCGAGGTGGGGAAGGCTCTCGGCCTGCAGCTCACCCCAGCTCCTGCGTGCACTGAGCGGTTGCCTCTGTTCAGGCTTTGACCCTGGGCAGCTCTTATGGACCCACAGGAGCAGGCTGTGCCTTCACCTGCCACCCTACCCTGCCCTTGTGCCTTGGAATCCCCTGTGGAAAGCCCCTGTCACAACGCCCCATCCTCTCCTTTTGCCCCTGTTGCAGAGGTTTGTAGAGGATACACAGCTGGGGAGGGATCTGTTGAAGACTGGGGCTTGGTTCCGTGTTTCTCCCAATGTAGAATTCCAAAAGGAGAACCTAAGTGTGCCCAAGAACTTTGATTATAATGTGCTATTAATGCAGATCTCTGACTGCTGTCCTGAGGCTGTTGGATACACATTCGAAAAAGGGTGAAATGGTGGAACAAAATGATTATGGGAAAATCAAAGCTTTTAAAGACATTTGTAGGATGAACAGATGTTCAAACATTCTTTTATTTGGTTTCCAGACAGACGTAGAGACTTCCCTTTCATCCTCATAATCAGTGCATTATGCTGTAATTTGTAAAAATGGCATTAAAAAAATATTAAAAGGGTCATATTGTGATCTACTGACTCTGTGTCATTAAGCCGTGAAGTTAAGAACGGCAACTGGGAACACGGGTTAAATGTTGCAGAATGTACTGTACTAGCATGTATTGTCAGACTGTATTATAATGAATCCAAAATGGAATAAAGATGTAAGGAGTTTTTTTAATACTTCTAAGGTTGTCAGTGTTGCAAAACTAGAAATTATTACGGCTGTGCAGATGTTTGGTGAGTAATACATCTTTGGGTTGTGGAGAGAGTAACAGGGAGAAAAGCTTTGTTTTTACAGGCCTGTTTTCTGCTTTTCCTTGGAATTTATTTTGGGACTGCAGTCTGGCTTGTGATCATGCCAGAGGTCTGGAGCCAGGAGGGTCAAAGCTGCGCTCATGGTAGCAAGGATTCAGTAGGTGGCATCCTTTGCTTGGAATCAAAGCTGAGTCTCCCCACCTAAAAAGGGGGTTTTCACTGGAACTGAGACTGAGGGATTTGCATCAGGCTTGCAGCCCAGCTCTTAAAGAACAGCTTCTATTAAAAACTACAGTGCATTTAATGTCTGGGACAGAACCATCAACTCCAATCCATTGACCAAACCCTGAGGCATAGGTGTCCTTTCTGTGGGTGTTTCTGGCTCAGCTGGAAATAGCTCTGTCTCTTAAATCCTGTGTTAGTTGGTTGCAAGTACCTGACTATGGAGAGGTGAGCCATCTGCACCAGGGGAGTTCTTGATGTGTACAAGGCATCTCTTTCTGGGCAATAGCTCTTTCCTTGCCCGTTGGACTCTGCAGTTGAATTGCCACGGGGTGGCAGAGCAAAATGAGAGCCCGGCACAGCTCGTGGGGAGTTGCAGTGGTGCAGCCACAGTCCACCCCAGCACTGTTTGCCTCTCACTGCTGGGAGAGCAGCTCTGTGTTTACATCTGCAGAGTGCTCTGGGATCTTGTGAAATGAAGGATGAAAGGCAGCAGAGGAATGCTACCTTATTAGCAGTTTCAAAAACCCTTCATGTTTCCCTTTTAGTTTAATATCCACAGTGAGCTGGAAAGCTCTTCATGTACAAACACATGAGTTTTAAACAAACTTACTGAGGATAAAAATAGAATAAGTTTAAGATAGAGCTTAGCTCTGGGAGATAACCTGCCAAGCCTGGGAGAAGGGGAAGGACTGTATGACTGCAATCTGTGGTCAGGCCAGTTTTGCTAGGTGATGGGCATGCAGAAGGAATCCAGGGGTTTGGGGAGGTTGTGTTTAAGCAAAATACTAGTAGTCTTCTGGGATTCCCCACAAATTTTCCTGCTATTCTGTACAATAATAGGTTAAAAACATCATTTTACACAGTTGTAGCTCCGCTGCAGACAATATATGAGGAACAAGAGTACAGAGGATCTGCTTATTTCCCACTGTCAGTGCCAGAATATGCAGTCTTTCTCACATCTCCTGCTGTGCATGCTCTGCTTGTTTAAGTTCCAGCTGTTGGATTTCCATTCCTCAGTAGGTGTTACAGTTCTTTATTTTCATTTGTGTTTCTGATGCGAGTGCTTTTCCAAGATGGTAGAATCAGTCTGCAAGACTTGGATCATCAACTTCCCCCTCAAGGTGACTATTGCTTGTCAAAGGTGAGTCCTCTAAGAGGCATCTAAGCCACACGTTTCTGATACGCATTTGTATGCTTTTCCTAGTAAAGGACAGGAGAGACAGTCTATCAAATTCTTCTCTTTTTGTATTTTGCAGTCAGCTGTGAAAGGAACTCATTGAACAGAATCAGAAAATACTGCAAGATCTTTGGTAAATCTCAGCCCTGCACTGCTTTACAAGGCGCATTCTTAAAAACGTGACTGTCTTTTTGACTATTGCGTCCTTGCCAGTCCTGCCTCTTCTAGTTCATATTTCTTAACCAGAAGGTAATTTGAGGTCTGGATCAAGCTGCTAAACTGACAACCCCAGTAGTGAATGAGGTGCCTGCTAACACCCTTGCACTGGCATTTTGGCTAAACCGATCTGATTACTTTTGATCCTTTAAGAAAGCTAGGCTGTTCATTAGCTCTAGCATGTTCTGTTTAGATCAATTTCTTCTCCTTTGAGTGGAAGTCATGCAGTCTTCTTGTGTTTTGGTTGATCATTCTGAGATTTCTCAAGGGCCTCATTCATGTCAATCAGAGAGACTCCATCCTTTTTGGACCACAAAATTGCTTTTACTAGGCTGTATGTGGCCCCCATTCAGACGTGTAGGAACCAGTTCTTTTATACTGTTTTCTGTGAAAACTGATATTTTAGTGCCTATAACTTCAGTCTGACAGTTAGGAGTGATCCATGCCCTCATGGTGAATTCCTTCTCAACACAAGCATTCCATAAGGACAAGCTGAAACTTAGACCCCACACAGAGATTTTGCCTAAATTTCTTAGTTTTTGCTAAAGTAAGCGATCCATCGTCTAGTTTTCTTTCTTAAGCCTCACTTCAACCAAAGCTGACTTGACCTCTGCACTCTATGAGGATACAGTTTTGTTACCTGGAAAGATCAACGTCTTTAAGGAGCTCTTCTAGACACTGTCAAGTTACTGAAGTATTATCTACATTGGTGCCCACCTCTGTTAAATAGGTATGGGGGTTTTTTTCTGCAGAGTGCTGATCATACTCTCTGTGAGGACAGTTGAAATGCAGGTGGGGTACTTAGTTACTGGGCAGGAGTAACTAAAATCATTCCCGCAAAAAATCAGGCATCTAAGAAGTGGGTTTTCTCATTTGTTTCTTATTTGTTTCTTCTTTAGATGAACTAAGGTAGGTTTTAATTGTTGATGAGTGTGGAAGAGAAAAGGAAGGGATGATGTTATGTTACCTTGCCTTTTAAAGATACCGTTGGAGAGCTCTGGCAAGAGCAGCATCTTGGTTGGAGAGAAATGGAAATCACTTTATACCTCAGCGTGGGAGGTTTTTGTGTTGTTTTTTAACTGTGAAGATTGATCTGTGCTTAGAACCCCGCTGGGTAAGCGGGCAGGTTGGGCTCCATCCAGTTCTAAGTTGAGCTGTAAATCTCATCTGCCATCTGGCAAAGCATGGCATGACTGGGCAGTTTCAGGCAGAGATCTGGATTTAGAACAGTGGAAGAACACAGAGGTTTGCCAGATTGGAATGAAAATAGAACTGTCAGGAACACAAAACTCAATGAGAGACATGGGTTTAGGCTGAGATGTATTTGTAGAGACCTAGAACTGCTGTAATAACAGTATCTGAACACATTTGTTTAGCAATTCTGTTGTTACAACAGGTACATAAATGTTTAAGCATCACAGTTTAACATATACAATTTCTTTTAAAGCTGAAGTTGCTGCGATATTAGTATTGAGAAAAACTCTCGCAAAGCATTTTGATTTCTTAGTACTAAGTGCTGACAGTATTTGGCAGTTTTTACCCTTGATATATGATGTATTTCAAAACTACATCATTATGTACAACTTACCCTCACTGATGTGTTTGTGCAGTGAATCCATGCTCAACTGATGGGTACAAAAGTGGGAGAATGAATTTGGTCAGTTGTCCACTGTCACATGTGGATGTCACAGGGGTGAAGCTGAGTCTTCAGACTGTGGCTCCTGCTGCTTCTCTTCCCACGTTTCCCTTGCTGCCACGTGAAGGGCACTGCTGAGTCTGCTGTTGCCAGCCTTGCGGGTGGTTGGTCTGGACTCCTCAGAACATTGCTTTCCTGGGACAAAAGTTAGAGGAAGTCTATCATAACTTTATCTTCCACTGAGGCAATGCAGGCAGAGTTTGTCCATATGGCCCGTATTTGGTTTGGTCCATCTTGCCGAGGCAGATGCTAAAATGGATTGTCTGTGGATTGCCATCCACCCTGACATAGAAGGCTCATGCAGGAATTGGTACTTGTGCCCCACTACTAAAATGGGCAGGGGGGAACTTGTGGTAACTCTGTCCACAGTTATTTGCTTAAAATACTAACATTAAAGTCATCTGTGAAATAGCAGCAAAGACCACCTTCAGTTTGTACATAAATTTGCTAATTTCCAGCATTAGTTTTGCTGGTTAGTGTGGGATGGGTTTTTTCCCCTTAATTAAAAATTTTAATTAGAGCATGCTGTGTATTAAGATGTTAAAGCTTTGACTGGCAGTTCGGAATTGCAGAAGGATCAGCTGTCTCTGTAGGGCTGCAGCACAACAGGGATTAGCTTGCACCCTCCTGCCTGCAGGTGTGTTTTGCTTCTTGAGTTGGATCATCAGGAAATGTTCCTCCAGGTAGGAAGCATTCATCTCCCTGATCAGACCTCATCTTTTCCGAGGAGCCTGAGCTCAGAGAAGAGCTGCAGATTCACAGATCATACACAAGGCATAAGGACGAAGTCTCAAACCTGACAAACAGATCGGTTGTTGGAGTGTTTCACCCCGGCACCTTTGTCCACTCACTCCAGTTTGTGCTGCCGCCAGTGCAGGAAGGTTCCTTGTCTTTGGAAATCAGTTGTTATGTTGGCACTTCTGCAGCTCCAATTTTCAGTCCTGTAACGTAGAAGAGCTGCCTGAGGAGATTTCCCCATCCCCGAAATCCCATCTGCTGATCTGGGCTGTCTGTAACACACCACGCGTAGCGAGCTGCTGGGTGTGAGACAGCCTTGTGGGCTGATGTATTTGAAGTTGCCCAAACTCCCTTACCTCATTTTTCTTCTCTCCTGTTTTAATGCAGATTCAAGGGGAGATAGGATAGATTCTTAAACATTAGCATGTAATGTTTCCAACATCACACTCCTGGAAAGTACAAAAACTTCTGCCATGGATAATTATGGAATAACCTATATAAGGGAACTGTTTCCCCAGTCTCCTCACACTTGGTGGATATCTTGTGTCCTTTGAGCCTGAAAATTCGTATTTTTGTTCTGTCTAGAGTAAGTGTGGGTTTTTCTGTTAGCCAGACAAATACACAATCATTTAAAAAACTGCTGAAATGCATTTTCCAGGATATCTTGTGGCACTCTAACCCACAAGCTAATTATGGTACTGCAATTATAATTTGCTGGTTTGAGTTGATTTCATGTTCTGCTGAAACAGAAGTGATTTCCCTTATTTCTTGCTGTTAGTTTGTAAATCAGATGTCATCCATCATCAGAAGTGCAAATCTTTGCAACCTCTGTTGGTATAGAAAACTATCCATGCTTCTAATGGTTTTAGTAAATCAATATGCTCTTCCAAATGAAGAATGATAAGTAGCATTTTAATAATTCCAATATCATCTGTCCCTTAAGCATCCATCCCACAGAGTCCTGTGCAGGGTCCCTGTTCTGTTGAGTGTTCACACTGATGCCCAAATATTTCATCGTGGATTCTTCTATTAATGTATCCATGTAGTTCCATTTATATGTTATTGATGGTTAACTTTCACTTGTCAATACTCAATTTCAGCTTCGCTTTGGTAGTACTTAAGTTCTTCCTCCTCTTACTGACAGCTAAATTAACTTTCTGCTATTTGCAAATCTTGCCCAGTTACAGTTCTTCCCTTTCTGGAGGGTCACTAGTTGAGCAACACTGAGTTAGTGTGGACTTTTTTAGCACTTGCTGGATCTTTCATTTGATTAAAGCCAGATTCTTCCTTTACTTCTGCCCTTTTCTTTCTTTGCTTTTCTTGCAGAAAGTCTTTGGTAACCAAATGGTTTATGAATGTGTGTGTATAATTCCAGTATAGTAGAGGTACCCAGTTTTCTTTGGCTTTTTTTGGTGCTTAGTGAATTACACTGATCAGCCTGGTTTTGATTGTTGCCTCATGGTTTTATCTGGCATTGAAGTAAGCTGACACTGGTCTGTGATTCTCTTGTGAATTCTGTTTTAATGAAAGTGCTAACTCTGGTAACTGACTGTAGTTAAGACATGCATGTCTGTTAGTATGTAATTCATTTAAAAATGCTGTCAATAATCAATGAAGCATTTTATCAGTCATTTTCTGCTGATTGTACACTTAGTGGACTTGTCATTTTTATACCAATCAATAGAAGTGACTAAGTTGATAATTAATGAATGTTATAGAGCATCTCCACTTTTTGCTGAGCAGTTCTAGATCAAAGTTGATCACAAACACAAGTTCTAGAGTTTGTTTTACCTGATAGTGAAAGCAGATTCTGTTTCAAATTTGTAAAGATAAAATTTTTATTTTCATCTGAACTTTAAGCTAGCACTGTCAGACAGCACCATGGAACGAGTTTCTTGCTGGAAGGACTTTTGCAGATATTGTGGATGTTGAGGTGGATACCCCTTGAGGAGTGGCTGAACAAACCCAGTGTCACCATTCTGCACTTGGCTGCTCCTGGCTCCTGCCTGTTGCAGTAACTCTGAGTCCAGCATTTCAGTGTCTTAAACAGGGAACATCAGGAGAGGCTTTGCAACAAGTTGAAAATGAGCAGCGATGTAGAAAATATGCCATGATTGGAAAAAGGCTGATTTAATTAAATGTTTATGGGTGAGACATTCTGGTGTAAACAGCCTGTGGCTCCTGGCTTGCAAATGAGGTATCTTTCTGTTTGTGGCCAATCTCGCTGTTTGTGCTTGTGGTGCTGGAGTTTCTGTCACTCTGAGCTCAAAATATCAAATCCAGGTGAGTGACTTGCACATTATGGAATAGGAGAATCCTTTCACTGAAGCACAAGTGTGCAGCCTTTCCTGGAGGGGTGGTCAGCAACAGCACAGTGAGTTACAGAGCAGCAGTGCCAATCCATATTCCAGCTTGTGGAATATGTGTGTGAAGTGGAGGAGCTCTGTTAAATGTATGATTTGGAGGACAATACATTAGTGGCTGTCTAAGACAGGACCAAATCCCATTGAAAGTGCTGTGTACTGAACTTCCACTCTGTTTCTGACATCTCCATTTTTGTCTTGGAATCCTGTAGCTTGCTTTGTTATCAATATAAGAATACTAAGAGAGCAAACACTTTTTCTGTTCCATTAGCAAGATTTCTTCAGAATCTGTGATTGATAAGCATCTCTGTGCACCTTTTCAGTAAGGAGCTGTCATCTGTTAGATGTATATAGAATGGCAGGAACTATTATGTTTAAAAGGAAATCCTAAAGTCANCACTGTGATACAGAGAACAATCTATTCCTTTTCACTTTGCAGCATTCTTTATGTACTTGAAGACTGAGCATGGATGTGATCAATCTTCTTTCCTCTGGACTAAATGTTCTTTGTTGGTACAGTCTCTCCCCTTGGGGGCTGTGTTTCCTGGACTTGGGCTTGTTTCTGTCTTCCTGAGTTTCTCCAAATGGTCAGTGTCATGTCTTAAGTACATTTCTCTCAGAGACCTCATGAGTGCTGACTGATTCTAGCAGGATTTTAACTTTGAGGGTGTCTGAGGANAATCCCATTGAAAGTGCTGTGTACTGAACTTCCACTCTGTTTCTGACATCTCCATTTTTGTCTTGGAATCCTGTAGCTTGCTTTGTTATCAATATAAGAATACTAAGAGAGCAAACACTTTTTCTGTTCCATTAGCAAGATTTCTTCAGAATCTGTGATTGATAAGCATCTCTGTGCACCTTTTCAGTAAGGAGCTGTCATCTGTTAGATGTATATAGAATGGCAGGAACTATTATGTTTAAAAGGAAATCCTAAAGTCATCTTGTCCCTCTCCCTACCCAAAGGAAGGATCGGTTGTANTTGTATATATGTTCTTTTCTGGTGTCCAGCTAACTGGTTTTTAGAGATTTTTGTCACTAGCTGTCACAGGGCTTCATTATCATTAGGGTTATTTGGGAGGGCGAGGGAACAGACTTTTTTCTCCCAGTATCTTTGTTGTTGCAGTGTAAGCCTATTTTTCTATATATTTTTATATATATA